>JAQFZQ010000913.1:0-24646 GCA_034696005.1 Glomeris marginata
ACGCTCGAGCATGCGCACTAGAACGTACCGGTCGGTACCGGTGCAGGGTTGAGGGCAGATTGCAGACGCTAGTGGAAATAGTTATAAAACACGTGACATTCTGAATAGACAGGGAAATGCGGACGAGCGCCATCTAGTGAGCGTCAAATAAACAGTTTGCAGAAAATAATCCCATGGGAAAATACTATTGTTTAACATAATTTTGAATACATTTGAAGTGAGCTTGTCAGTGGTGTTTCTGAGAGTTTGAGGCTACAGTGAAACATGTAAATTTTAAACATTTTTTTTTCAAGTTTGTATAAAATAATTGTTTGATTGTCCAGTTTCATTGTCCAACCCCTGTATGTACATGGAACAATTAATACATATTTGTTTCTCATATTTATTGTTTATTTGTATAATTAATTATTTGTATAATTAAACGGCACTTATTTTTTTAATGCGCACTGTATATTTATTACTGCATATACATACGTATCAATTATTTTTCATATGTCTTTGTAATCGATCTTGAAATACCTAATCTGTTTGGATCTACCTTTGAATGACCACACTAACCGGTGGTCACTTGCATTCTGTTTCTTGATTGTCTTTTTTGGCTCTTGGAACTACAATACTGCTGTTACTACTATTTACTGTTTAATTATGATGTATGTCTAACTGAATAGTAATTCCTCTGCTTTCACAAATGTAAAATCCAATTTCCTTTGCATAGTGTCCGCTCAAGTCCAGGGCTTCCCGGACGAGTTGTACCTGTACGAAGACGCACGGTACAACGCAGCGTTGGAAGCGGAGAAGTGCCACCCGAAGACCAACGCCTGGAAGTTCGACTGTTTCCCCAACGCCCCCGTGGACCAGAACCTGTGCGAGAAGCGCGGTTGTTGCTGGACGGACACCGTCGATTCCAACGGAGTCCCTTACTGCTACTACTCTTCAACGCACGAGGATTACGCGTACGTCAACGTCACCACGACATCGCAAGGGTACACTGCGTTCCTCGAAAGGCGCGCACAATCTGGTTATCCAGGGGATGTACGGGTACTCAGGCTGGATGTGGTCTTCCAGTCGAATTACAGCCTTAAAATTAAGGTTATTTCTTGCAGTTAATTCCAAAACAACCGAAAATTGGTTACGTACCTTGCATTTTGAACAGATCGACGACCCGGCATCGCAACGGTGGGAGGTGCCTTTGACGCCGGGACAGCGGAAACAAGGCACAAGAAGCTACATCCCTGATGATTTGGCTTACGAAGTGAAGTTTTACAGTCCTGTCGGTTTTCAAGTGGTGCGCAAGCTGGACGGAACAGCGCTGTAAGATCGACTTACCGTACTTCCATCTAGTATATATTTTTGAAAGTTAAAAGCTGTGTGTTGCTGCTTTCAGGTTCGATACGAGAATCGGTTCACTCGTCTTCTCCGACCAGTTCATCCAAATAACATCCCTGCTGCCGTCAAACTTCCTGTACGGTCTCGGGGAGAATCAAGAGAGCTTCCTTCACAGTTTCGACTGGCAGAGGGTTACGCTTTTCAATGCCGACCAGGTTCCTCTGGTGATGATCTGCAATTTGGTGTAACCCACAAAAGAGTGTCATTAATAACACGCTGGTAATAAAACCAATGATGTTGCTTTAGGATGGTGTGAACGCGTACGGAAGCCATCCGTTCTACCTGTTGATGGAGGAGAGTTCGTTGAGCCATGGAGTTTATTTGCACAATAGCAATGCGATGGGTTGGTGTAGCTGCTGCATCAATGTGAATGGTGAAATAGTTTATTATATGATGGATTTTAAATTTCCAGACGTGACGTTGCAGCCAACACCTGCGATCACGTACCGCACCATCGGAGGGATCCTCGAGTTCTATTTCTTCCTGGGACCTTCTCCGGCAGATGTCATCCAGCAGTACACGGAGCTGATCGGAAGGCCTTTCCTTCCACCTTACTGGAGCCTGGGCTTCCACTTGTGTCGATTCCAGTACGGCAGCTTGGAGAAGACAAAGGAAGTAATGCAGCGTAACATCGATGCTGGAATCCCATTGGTTAGTTGGTTTTATGTGCAAAGCGTGTGAAGTGAAGTTTCTGTAGTAAACCCTTGATTATTATTTAACGTTTGTGAATCTTTTGTTGGATTAACTGTCCAGGATGTGCAATGGAACGACATCGACTACATGGACAAGAGGAAAGATTTCAGTTACGGAGATAATTTTGCCGGACTTCCGGAGTTCATCGAAGAATTACACAGAACGGGGAGGCATTACATACCAATAATTGTAAAATACAATTGTGAAATAGTAGTTTAAAGTATACTACTGAATACTATTGTTTACCACACAATGTTCTCGTGGCAGGATCCTGGAATTTCTAGCTCTTACCCGAGCGGTCAGTATCCGCCGTACGACGAAGGTGCCGAGATGGACGTTTTCATCAAGGATTCCTCCGGCAAGAATCTTATTGGGAGGGTAAGTTTTAATTTCGATGGTGCGTTGATCACGTGACGTTTAACAAGGGGAAACTTTGTTTGAATTTCATAGGTTTGGCCCGGTGAAACGGTGTGGCCGGATTTCAGCCACCCTAACGCGACCGCGTACTGGACAAACCAATTGCAGAAGTTCCACGATACTGTACCGTTTGATGGGTTGTGGATTGTACGTGACATTGGTGTACATGTTTTAATATACAAGATGAAGTGATGTTGGGATATGATGTAGGATATGAATGATCCGTCCAACTTTGTCGACGGCAGCCTCAACGGATGTCCAGATTCTCCTCTCGAGCATCCGCAGTTTGTTCCCCGTAAGCTTTTAAAACCAACCTACTATTGCAAAAAGGCAGTTGTCATTGTGCAGGAATTACTTTTCACTCCAGATGTAAGTGGAGGAAGCCTGAGTCATAAAACAATATGCATGACTGCGAAACAATACGCATCTCTTCATTATAATCTGCATAATCTTTACGGAAACCAGGAAACCGAAGCTTCCAACGTGTAAGTTTCATTGCTTGGTTGTTTGCTATTGAAATACTATTGGTTTGTCTCAATTCATTTGTTTTTTTGTTGTGTTTTTAGTGCATTGGCCACTGTGAGAGGCTTAAGGCCTTTCATCATTTCACGGTCGACGTTCCCCGGCCAAGGGCGCTTCGGTGGTCATTGGACCGGTGACATAGAGTCAACGTGGCACGCCATGGGCCTCTCCATTCCAGGCATTTTAAATTTCAACTTGTTCGGAATCCCGATGGTCGGAGCTGACATCTGCGGCTTCAACGGCAACACCACGGCCAAATTGTGCCAGCGCTGGATGTCGCTCGGAGCGTTTTATCCCTTCTCCCGCAACCATAACACGGACGATGGGATTGTAAGATGATGAAAAATGATAGTCCCCTGAATTGGCTCATTAAAACGTGTTGTCTTGTTAAAGGATCAGGATCCCGTTGCCCTTGGACCAGGCGTGGTGAACGCATCCATCCATGCCCTGACCTTGCGATACAAATTTTTGCCGTACCTGTACTCTCTCTTCTACAAGGCTCATCTTTTGGGGGAAACTGTAGCGAGGCCATTGTTCTTTGAGTAAGTTGGTCAACTGTATTTTATAATTGTGTTTAGGGTATACAAATTTAATGATTTGTGTATGTAGGTTTCCAAAGGATAAACTCACTTACCCCATAGATGATCAATTCATGTGGGGAGATGCCCTGATGATTTTACCCGTTTTGGATGAGGTTAGTGTGAACCTAAAATTTGCTTTGAGGCAAATTCAAGATGATTGTAATGTGATAATACAACGTTATTTTGAAATTACACACTTGGAACATGAAAGTGTTAACAAGTATTTCTGTTTCTCTTTGAGGATGTGGTCGACATCAAACCGTACTTTCCTGCAGGAGATTGGTACTTGTTGTCTCCGTATATCAAGAGGATAGTTAGCCCTGGTGCAACATTCAATATATCGGTGCCTTTGGATAGTATTGGGGTGGCTTTGAAAGGAGGCGGCATTGTTGTGTGCCAGACGCCAAATGGAACCACTACTTTCAGGTTAGTTTTCTGATTTTGAATTAGATCACTGGATGTGTTAATTTGACCGAGTTTTGTTGTGCTTTTTATACAGTCGGCAAAACAATTTTCACATGTATGTTGCACTGGACGGTGATAATCATACGGCTTCGGGAGACCTCTTTTGGGACGATGGTGATTCATTAGGTTTGTATTTAAATTTTGTTACCAAAAAGGTGTTCATCTGTAATAGTTTACTCCAATTTTTGAAGATTCCGTTGATGGACATTACACGCAAATCAGTTTAAGTGCAAAATCGGTTAGTCACATCAGTTCACAGAAAATGGAAATTGGCCTTATGGGGATATTTAATGGTTAATATTTCTTTGCAGAATTCTGTCGATTCAACTTGGGTGAAAGCTGGGTACAGGGATGAATCAATGGACTTGATTATGGCAACAATTTTCGGGGTATATAAGAAACCTCAACGAGTTCTCGTCCAAGGATCAGAAGTGAATTTCGTTTACGGGGAAGAATCTCAGGTTGGAATTGGTTTTGTGAGATTCGGATTGTTGTGGTTTAAGATTTGCATTTTTCACGCAAGTAATTTCACTTTGTTTCGTAGATGCTGATCATCGCTGGCTTTCGCACATCTTTACTTTCTTCTCTCTCTATAATGTGGTATTGAGACTTGTAAGAAGTACTTGGTAAAAGACCTTTTACATTTAATTTTGCATTTAGGAGACGGGTTTATACGAAAGGTAAACAGGTATAGTAGGTACGTATTCAAGGTGGCACGATCCTAACTGACTGGTGACTCGTCGATCGTTATGGCTAAAACATGCAAACTTTTGTCAAATTTTAATGCCAGTAATTGGATGGGACACCCTCAAATGTACTCCTTCATACTGGTGGCAAAGACAGTGGCAAATAGCCAAAGTTCTCCCAAATGTGGTTGGAATTGTGCCATCTTGAGTGTGTAGCAACTTTAATCCGACTGTAGTCATTTTATTGGTCTTCCGTAAATACTTTATGCAATTTGTAAAAATGTCTTTAGCTCGTCTAGCTTTTCATGTTGCTTTTATTTTACGCTATAATTATAGCAAAGGTATAAGCAATATTCATAATGTGATATGGACTCTTGTGCAAAATGGACAAAAGTTTGCTGTAACAATTTTCACACCGACTGTGATCGAAAATGCAATCTCCGTGGTGATAAAAATATTAAACTTTGAAGCTATGTATAATTGTATTTTGTTTTATCGGCTTTATTACTGTGTTCAATGATTAGATGTATGGATGTATTAATTGCGGGTGATGAGTGGCGCCCTCTGTCCGCGAGTATTTAAGTTGGCAATCTATGCCGTGCCGCGGTTCGTTCGGCGGTTGCGCTGCAGTTGCACGGTTGTTGACGAAGTTTGGCTGAAAGGTTATGGCATCGCATAATTTCAGTTCAGTTTTGCGTCTTACAGATCTGGACGACTTCATAACCCCTTCGCAAGTGCGTGTCGATTAGTAATAATCGTATTTTTTAAGGATTTCGAATATTGTTAGGCCTCGTTTAGGCTTATAAACTTGTTTTTGTTTTATGAATTAATTTCTAGTAGGAATGCATTAAACCAATAAAAGTAGAGAAATCCGAAGGAGGAGGTGGCAAGATAAAGATTCAGGAGGATGGAAGCTATGTTCAAGTTGAAAAGGTAACTATATTATATACCTTTTTATGATCGGGATATAAGTAGGCTTAAAATATCATTCGTATTTCAATTTACAGGGTGGAGCCGAAGTGAAGTTGAAAAGAGCAGCTATCACTTTAAATGATTGTCTAGCGTGCAGTGGTTGCATTACTTCAGCAGAAAGTGTTCTAATTACTCAGCAAAGTCAAGAAGAATTGTACAATGTCCTGGCAAAGAACGCAGATCAAAAAGTATTGAAATGTAATTCTGTATGAATTCAATGTTGCATAATTCACTAGCTGAAAAACACGTGGTTAATTATTTTCAAGGATGAAAAGGATAAAAAGCTGGT
Organism: Glomeris marginata; assembly: GCA_034696005.1. Lineage (NCBI taxonomy): Eukaryota > Metazoa > Arthropoda > Diplopoda > Glomerida > Glomeridae > Glomeris > Glomeris marginata. The sequence continues at coordinate 6,012 of JAQFZQ010000913.1, forward strand.
GGTTGTGTCCATCTCTCCACAGTCTAGAGTCTCCATATCAGCCAGATACAAAATGTCACAGCAGGAAACTGCGGAGAAACTTGTGGGTTTCTTCAAGAGTTTGGGTAACTATAAATAACTATACGTATAACCAAGCATTAACCTCATCTTCTGAATATTTTTATTTGTTTCACAGGTGTACATTATGTATTTGACACTACGTTTTCCAGGGATATAACGTTAATAGAAAGTCAGAGCGAGTTTGTCAATCGTTACCGAAACAAGGCGAAAGATTCAAAATCACTGCCAATGTTATGCGGATCATGCCCTGGTATTTACTACACATAACAAGAACCAAAATGACGTAATTTTAAGCAACATTAGACTTGAACAGGGCTGTTTGTACAGGTTGGGTGTGTTACGCGGAGAAGACGCACGGCTCGTTCATTCTGCCGTACATCAGCACGGCGAAGTCTCCTCAGCAAGTTATGGGAAGTCTCGTCAAGCATTACCTGGGTGGGAAATTGGGGTACACACCGGACAAGATATATCACGTGACAGTAGAGCCTTGCTTCGACAAGAAGCTGGAAGCCTCTCGGCAGGATTTCTTCGATGATCAACATCAAACGAGAGAAGTGGACTGCGTGATAACATCTGGTAACATGCAGTGTGAACTGTTATTCTAATTTTAATGACTTACGTGTAAAGTCTTTATTTCAGTTGAGGTGGAACAGATGCTAGATAAACACGGTCTAGAGCTTAGTCAAGTTGAATCTCGTGACGTGGAAGCAAGGTTATTGAAGTATTCGTATATGGATCAAGATTTTATGATAATTTGTAAATGAATTCCACTGATTTTTGTTTACTATTTGTAGTTTCAGTGGTGTTGCGGATGGTAATATTGTCGGCCATGAAGGATCAGGATCCGGAGGGTTTGCGGTGCATATCTTTAAATACGCTGCCAAGATGTTATTTGACATTACCGTGCAAAATGTGGAGTTTAAAACTTTGAGGTACTTGTTAAAATCACTTGCACCTGAAAGTTGTCCAGGCAGTCAAATAATGCAATTAGTATTTTAAATATTTTACAGGAATCAAGATTTCAGAGAAGCAGTTCTCGAAAAGGATGGGAAGATTTTGCTGTCGTTTGCAATTGCAAATGGTTTCCGTAACATACAGAATATCGTGCAGAAGATAAAACGTGGCAAATGCAATTACGATTTCGTCGAAATCATGGCATGTCCATCAGGTAAAATCCGTTTGACTAATTCATTTAATTAACAGTGTGTTAAATGCTAATGGTCTTGATTTTCCAGGTTGTCTGAACGGTGGAGCCCAGATCAGGCCACAAGAGAATGAAACACAAAAGGACCTTCTGGCGAAAGTGCAAAAGCTGCACGATGAAATACCGTGCAGGCTTCCGGAGGACAATCCTCAAGTTCCAATCATATACAGGGAATGGTTAGAAGACGACTCCAGCAAAGTGACAACGTTCCTTCACACAAACTTCCACGCGATCGACAAAACATCCAACGCGCTTGCAATCAAGTGGTAATGACGTTTATTTGCGTAGTATAAGGCTAAACACTGATAGTCTTGAATACGTTGAATCCGCTGTTGGCGGTACTGACCATCAATCCGGGAATCTGTAAAATGTTAAACCACATTGTCAGCCGTGTTCCAAAGAATAAACAGTTCCAAGTCTGCTGACGAAAATAACCTGAGGATGCCAATGCAATTCCTTAATTTCATCTTGACCTTGATGAATGAACAGCAGCTGCGGAGGAATATCCGACAGTTCCTCGTCTTCCTGGTCCACATCCACGTCCTTTTCCACCGAAAGGTCCCAGATGGTGAGCTGATCATCTTCTCCGGATGCTGCGAAGACGGTGCTGTCCGTCGGGTGCCATTCGACCGAAGTGATCGGTGCCGTGTGATGTTTGAAAACTGCCGCAGACTTGCCGTGCTGAAATAGATGACGGGTTTGGATTTTAAGGAACATTTGAAAAATTTTACAATATCCTCCATCTCCAGAAAATAATCACGTACTTGAAATTGGCGAAGGTCCCAGATCTTGATCTCGCCATCATCGCCACCCGATACGAGGAACGGGTCACTTCTGTTCCAAGAGATTACGTTAACATCACTCGAGTGGGCATCTGCTACTGTCAACATGCAAGCTTTAGCCGGTGAAGCCCTTGCGTCCCATATCCTCAACGACTTGTCGACGGAACACGAAGCGAACACCTGCCGTAAAGCAAGACTCTTGTCTTTTGATTGATCCAAAATTTGGAATAAGAACAGTTTGAACTCGTACGTTTGCTTCACCAGGTGACCATTGGATGTCCTCAACGGAGTCCTCGTGCCCTACGCAGGGTCTTTGGTCTACGACCCAACCGGAACCTTCCACGGGCTTCCACAGGTGAATATTTTTATTGCAGTCTCCGGTTGCCAAATGTCCTGTTAAATATGGAATGATGTAATGATGTTGTTGTGTTTAAATGATGGTCAACAGGAAAGTGGAGTTGCCTGGCATCGTTCTGGACCAATCGACGGCAAAGCCTTCTTGCATATGACCGGAGAAAGTGAAGATGGGTTTGATCTTTTCCTGGTCAGTGTTGAACCTCTGCGACTGCTGACTCGTCTCCACTGCTGTCAAAGGGTCCTGGAGGTTCCAGATATTGACCACTTTGTTTTCCGACCACGTGGCTGCCAAAGGTTTCCTCTCCACGACTGTCATCTGATGGTAAGTGTACACAATCATATTTCATTCATTATTTGATGTAAAATTAAGTTATCACAAACCCTAATCCGGTTGACACAGCCATCATGGTTCATAAGAGCCAATCCAATGTGCGGTTTCTGTGTGTCATCTTCCTCTTCACTTTCGTCATCGCTTTCTTCATCTTTAGGTTCCTCGGCTTCTTTCGGCGTTACTTTGTGCATGTTCCATAGCTTCATGGCAATCATGCTGTTGGTGTGAGATCTTGCTGCCTAAGTCCCAAAAAGTGAAGCCAAAACATTGTGAGACGTAAGACAAAAACATACATTTCAAAATGTTTGTCTCAGGCTAAGTGTGGTCTCCGTGTCACGCCCCTTTAGGTTTTCCATAAATGGTACGTAATGTGTTGTGGGGAAAACGGATGAGGACAAGGAAACCAAACTAGTCCTGGGACTAATTATATATTAGTGGGCATCACCTGGGTTCCTGAGATTAAATATAATGTAGCAGGAAAATCACTTCTGTTGTCTCCCAAATCATCTGGCACAATGTCAAAGCTGAGACAAGGTGCAACTGTATTAATGAAATTTAAAAATGTAATTAAACACGTTATATAATATGTCAGAATAATAGGTAATTAACTAAAATATTAAATGTGAAAAAATTAGTGCCATCTAGCGGGCAAAAGTGATACAGAAATGGTGGTGTATCACCTTAGTTCACGCCCAATGGGCGTGCCAGACAGTAAATGTCCAATCGGAACTCGATTCTTCGCACGTAAACAATTAAACTCGTAAATTACAAAAATGTATGAAAATTTGATCGTACCGGTCTGCAATTCGTGATACATTACGTAGGCAGATTTGTTACAAACTAGTTTGTCGCCTTTCGGTATACGATTTCCGGGTAGATAGACTTTGTTTACAACATCGCACTGTTCCATTGGTTCCATAGCATCTTCATTATCCGATCTTTCTTCGTTGATCGTCTCTTCTTCATCGCTGTTCTCCATCTGATCCCGATCGAGCTTTCGTTTCATATTTCTAGACATCACCAGTTGCTTTTGATTGAGGTTTTCTAACTAATTTCAGGAGAAAACGTGGATTTCATTCACCGCGTTGTCACGTTTTTCTTGTAGTTACCGGGGACGGATATAGGGGGCGCTCCTCACAGAAAATCGATACAACATGGAGGCCGCGGTTGATTACGAAGCTCAAGATCAACACCGTTTTACGTTTTTATTAGATAGATAATTTTAAAATGACTGTTCCTATCAATAGAATGACACGATGTGATGGAATATCCATCTGGGAATATTCGATCATTTTATTAATTCGCCTGAGTTCGGTTTTCATCGTTAAAACTTCGTTTGTTCCCGATGAATACTGGCAGTCGATGGAAGTCGCTCACAGAATGGTTTTCGGGTACGGATATCTGACTTGGGAATGGAAGTTAGGAATCCGAAGTGCGCTATATCCCATAGTAATCGGCAGTCTGTTCAAGTTTCTAGAAGTTTTTGGCATGGACAGCCGAACACTAGTCGTGAGTGCAATTATCTTGCAGACGGCAAATTGTTCTGCAACATTGTGTCTTGTCTTGAATGCTGTGGCTATGGGTGACGTCATACAATATTGCATGACGGCTGTATTGCACGCAAGAATGTTGCGTAACAATTAAAGTATAAAATGTTTTGATGATGCAATAATCTAATTCCAATTGTCTCTTATGTTTTAAACAGATAGTAGCACCCAGGGTGCTTCAAGCATTTATATCTTCCATCGGCGATATTTTCATCTTGAAATTCGCCAAACTACGGTGCGGGCCAGAAGTTGCGTGCTGGACCTTGTTTGCAGTTATGTCCTCATGGTTTTTGTTTTATTGCGCATCGAGGACCATCATAAATTCTGTGGAGACTGTGCTCACAAATGTTTCTCTCTACTATTTCCCCTGGAATATTATATTAAAGACTAACCAGGATAATAAGCCCATCGTCAGGTGATGCGCGGTGTTGAAAGTGTATTTCTCCAAAGTTTACAGATTCATTATAATATGTTAATGTTTTACTTTCAGGTCTTACTTAAAGTTCCTCGTCACCGTTGCTTTTGGTGTCATAATAAGGCCAACTGCTGCTGCATTCTGGATGCCGCTGTGTTTACTACTTTTGTGGAAGTTGCGGCGTAACACCGCAATCTGGCAAACTTCTTTCGCAGTTGGGTATAGTGAGTGGGACAATGGATTTGTGTATAGTGACACCACAAAAGTGCTAACACTGCAATTGCGTACCTAGGTTTACCGCAATCCTGTTATGTATCGCGGTTGACCGTGTATTTTACCACCGATGGATCTTCACACCATTGAAATTCTTTCACTTCAACTTGTGGACTGATCAGAGCCGCATCTATGGAACACATCCATGGCACTGGTACATCACCCAAGGATTTCCAATCCTCATGGGTGTCCATTTGATTCCTCTTTTGCTGCAAATTAAAAACACGAAGTTGTGGTGGTTGCTTCCGATCATCGCGTGGAATATGATTATATTCAGGTGACGAGGATTTCCATTAAACATGATCCATAAGTGTATATTTTTTTTTGAAACTGACAAGTTACGAATATTTTTAGTTTTGTAGCTCATAAGGAATTCCGATTTCTGATGCCAATTCTTCCAATGGCTTTGGTCATTGTAGGAGAATACTTTGCAAGCAATATTCAAAGTGGCAAGACTTCACGCAAATGGTAAGAAATTCATTGCGAAAAATCCAGTTACGTATTTTGATTGTGAAAGATTGTTTATTCTCTACAGGAAATGTATCAAAATTGTTGCTCTGCTGATAGTGACTGTGCCACATACACTTTACTTCAGTCTTGTGCACCAAAGAGGAACTTTGGATGTGATGGACGGTTTACATTCAGTTGCCCAGCAGAATAGCGAAATTCTGTTTCTACTTCCGTGTCATTCCACACCGTTATACAGGTTATAATATTACATTCGTTGATGTGTGGTTAATTAGCATGGGAAGAAACGACTTATAGTGTTTTTCTTATGTAACAGTCATCTTCATCGCAATGTGTCTGCGAGGTTTCTAACTTGCGAGCCGAACTTGAACGGTGTCGAAGGGTACGTAGACGAAGCGGACGTGTTTTACCAAGACCCATCGGGTTGGCTGGAGACTGAATTCCCAGTGGCTGGAACTTCAAAGATTCCAACTCATTTGGTGCTATTCGATTCGCTGTCTGAAATTGTTAGGGAGTTTTTATCCAGTAGGGGTTACGAGTTGAATGCGACATTTTTCCATACCCACTTCCCTGATGGACGCGTTGGGGGTTACATTGAAATCTACGAAAAGAAATACAGTTGATATGTGTATGTCCTTAAGCAAATTGGGAAGGAATCATATGATGGTTTCTAATTTAAAAAATAATTGCTGACCAAATATCCAATTTTCTACTCAATTATAGAAATGCAGTCAATCAAAATTATGTGCTAGATTTTATCGTGTGAAATTGAGTTATCAATAAGTAAAGGTAAAGTTGCACTAGTTGTCCCCTTTCTTACTTCATTTTTGCATGTTATGGCAACATTTACATGAAAACCTATATTGATTACAAGTTTTAAACAAACACTTGGGCACATTTACCAAAGAAATCGATAGGAAAAGGTATTTGATGGCGAAGGGAAGGGCCCAATAGAAGTGGCGCCACCTACTCGAAGTTTCTCGCGGCGCCTCGAGCTGCGCGTAGTTCGAAATCCGAAACGTCCTTTTGCCGAAGCGTCGAATCCGATGACGTGTGAATTCCAGTTATTTAGGTTTACTTGTATTGTGCAGTTCGGCCGGTCTAGTCTATGGTCTATTGTGCGGCGAAATCCCGCAAGTAAGGGTGCCACGATTGTTTCGGATGGAGGCCGAGGAACACGATATTATCAAGGATATTTTTATTGTATTTCCAATGACCCACGTTGGTACAAGGTCCCATTTTGGGTCCCATCCAAGTTCGCGATTTTCAAATTCGAATCAATCTCCTCAGTCGTTGTATCGTTCGCCATCCGTATATTGGGATGCCTTCTGCGACTGTGACAAGTTAGAAGGGCCAGAAGTCCGCTGCAATTGCGGCGAAGAAGAAACCGGTAAAATATTGACTGAACCCTTGGCATGTTTCTAATATAAGCGAATTTTTTGTGAAAAATATTCAAGATGGCGGATCGGCGACTTGAGCTCATTGCTTGACTATAAACAGAAACGCGTTTTGCAAATATATGGAAATTGAAAATAGCTGGGATATATGGTTCTCTTTACTCATATATTGCTTGAAATCCTTCAATAATTATCACTAATTTATAGAGTAGATAGATGCTGACCGCGCAGCAGAACGCAGTGCCATCTGGCGAGAATTTTGTAGGCCTACTTTGGTGCATTAAAGGTGAAGTGACTGTTTTATAAAAAGGTACTCTGAAACAGCTGAAACCAATGAAACTTGGCCTAAACGAAGGAAATCCATGAAGAAAGCAAGTGTTAAAGCGAAATATCTGTGAAAATTTATAAAAAAAGTTGTTATAGCCTTTATAGTTGGGAGGTTTAGCCGACCTCCTATCTGTTAAACCTCCCACTTTCCCACATTATAAAACCATGTCAGTTCACATTTAATAGTACAGTATTTATTGATAACCATGAATATATGAAGGGAAGGAACACAACTCTGTTTTAAAACCGGTACATTGTATGCACTATTATTTCAAATGTTTTAATTGGTGTATCAACTGTAATTATTTCAGATTTTGAATGGGTTTGGGACAACATGACCAAGTCAGCAGCCACGGTGTTGGCCTGCAACGACAGGGAAGTCTGCTTCCACACAAAGTTCAGTTCCGGTACCGCGGCCGTCAAGGGATGTCAGGCTATGAGGAACCGCCAGTACTACTGGGAGATCAAGATGACTAGTCCGGTGTACGGCACGGACATGGTACGAAATGAAACATGGGGAAACAATATATATAGAGTGGTATATAACTGGGTTTTCTTTCTCAGATGATAGGTGTCGGCACCGGAGACATCGACCTGAACAAGTCACGGTACTTGTTCCACAGCCTCCTCGGATCGGACTGCGACAGTTGGGCCCTATCGTACATGGGCACCGTCCATCACCAGGGACAATCTCGACATTACTCGACCAGGTTCGGGCAGGGAAGTATTATCGGTGTGCACTTGGACCTCTGGCACGGCACTCTGTCCTTCTACAGCAACAGGAAGCCTTTAGGTGAGCTCTATTTTGAAGTTCGTAACGATGACGGATCGGTGAACTTGTGATTCTTTTAAGGCATCGCGTACCGGAACCTTCACGGGAAGACCCTGTTCCCGATGGTTTCCTCAACAGCAGCCAGGAGCAAGATGAAGGTGGTTCGCAGTTGTTCGTTCGCCTCGTCACTCCAGTACCTCTGCTGCCTGAAACTGAGGCAAGCGGTGCCCGCGGACAGCGCGGTCATCGACGTCGTTCCTCTGCCTCCCGGACTGAAAAATTATCTCTGCAACAACCTAGATTGGTTGATGTGTACGAAAAGCGTTGCGCCACCTGCTCCACCGCAGCAACAGCAACCTTCCAGAACTTTGTACAGCAAGAGGAGGCTTTCGGGCCGCGTTTCGGACCACCTTTCGGACAGTGACGACGAAGTGGTGCTGTCGGACAGGCAGCGAAAGCGATCGAAGGTGTTGTAAAAGATGGGGGTCTGTTGCGTGTTGCCCTCACACTCCTTTTTTGATTTTGTCTACACGATCTTGGCATTTACTGGATTGGTTACCTGCGATCGGTGGTTTCGGCTAAGCGAGTTACCGGAACGGAGAAGGTATAATTAGAGTGATGGTAGCCAACTGCTGGTGACTAACTCCTCTGGATGTGGGGAGAAAAGGAGAGTTTGACAAGAGCCTTTGTGAAGACAGCCAAATGTATGTTCCACATCTGCCACCACGTTCTTTTCAGATTATGAGTTTAAATTGTATACCTTGTTTGGTCACGTTTTTGAACATTTGATACGTTTGTTTAAATCTTCAATCGTGTAAAAATGAAATGGCACTATATCCATTTGAAAGTGGGAACTTGACGTGGTTTACGGTCCCAATACACTTAATGAGTTCAATAAATTTATTTTGGTGCGCTGATAGGTGGTTTACGTGTTACAAAATACTACCTATAATAATACTAATATGCATTTAAAGTTTTAAACGTGTAGTATTTTGGATCCAGAATTGGTTCTCATTATGTCGATAGAGGGCGTCTGGAGATAGTGCAAATGCTCCATTTGTGGATTTTTTTTTTTTTTTACAGAAACCATCGATGAAAAAATGGATAGAAAATCTTTAGTACGAATTTAGTACATTGCGGCAATTTTGCCGAAACATTGGCAATCTCGACTTGACCTGCCGAACGCCACCTCGCGGTCAACGTCTGAACCAGGGGTCTGAACCTTCGCTGTCCTTGAATGTTCGCATCGAGAAATGGCTGCTACTGGAGTGTTGCCATTCGTTCGGGGTGTGGATTTCACTCGAAATGACTTTCAGGTTGGTTTTTATACAAAGTTTTATCGTGATTTACGCCTTTCTGAACCGGTTTCGCTGAATGGCATGAATATTATTTGTTTCCCCATCGAAGGAGGACCAGTTTCCGAAAGCAGTGGGGGACATGACCGGTCTAAGATGGCTGAAATTGAACAGAACTAACCTGGAATGGATACCGGACGAATTGGGCAAGTTTCAGAAACTGGTAAGTGTATGTAAAAGAAAAGTCAGCCGCCCGGAAAGTGATATAAGTGCTTCTGGGAATGATCATTGCGTTCTGGAACGGAATGCGCAATTGTTGGACACGTGACTCGGCTTCAATCTACGGGTGACGTCACAAAACATTGCACAGCTTCCGAAGCTGCGCAAGACTCGCTCGCCAGATTGTTAAAAAATGTTATTTCGCTATTTGCAGGAACATCTGTCGTTGGTACGAAACAATTTGGTGACGATTCACGGAGAGGTGACTCAATTGCCGTGCTTGAGGTCACTTAATATGAGGCATAACAAATTGAACTCGTCTGGGATTCCTCCACAACTTTTTGCACTTGAAGATCTCACTGTCATGGTACGTATTAACATCCACTCTTGGTATTAATGGCCGTTTTGTCATTTTATTTTATTTTTAATTCGTTAACTAATTTATTGTGATGTTTTCATTTCAGGATTTGAGCTACAATAATTTAAAGGAACTTCCTGAGCAAATCGATAAAGCTGGTAGTTTGTTGGTATTAAACTTAAGTCATAATAGGTAAATTTAATGTTGTATATTGCTGCTATACAGAGACTTTTTCGTTCACAAGTTTCCATAATTATTGTTTCTACTCCCATTTTTCAGCATTGAGAATATCCCAAGCCAGTTGTTCGTTAACCTGGGAGAATTAATATTCCTCGATTTGAGCAATAACAAATTAGGTATTTATTGAAGCAGCTTTTAATGGAAGTGAAAATATATTTAAAACGTCTTATTAAGCAATATTTGATATTATTTCAATATTTGAAGATACCTTACCACCTCAGATGAGAAGGTTGAGCCAACTGCACACGTTAATCCTCAGCAATAATCCTTTGGGACATTTTCAACTCAGGTATAATTTTTTTCAAATTGATTGCTGAATGAAGTGAAGATTCAAGAACCATAAGTTCTGTGTTTAAAGTTAAATGTGAACTTGCAGGCCACTTCCCTGTCTAACTTCTCTACAAACTCTTCACATGAGAAACACACAGCGCACAATTGCCAATATTCCCAACTCATTTGACACGCTGGCCAACCTGCAAGATGTGGACATGTCTTACAATGACCTTCCCCGGGTGCCAGACGCTCTCTTTACTGTCACTTCATTGAAACGCTTGAACCTGAGTGACAATTGCATCTCTGAAATCCCTCCTCAGATCGGTGAGATTCGTAGTACAATCACAATAGAGACATTGCGACAACTTGATATGACACATTTGTGTATTTAATCTTCTTTAGAAGTCTGGAAAAACCTGCAAGTTCTCAATGTCAGCAGAAACCGGCTTACTTCATTACCTGTATAACAAACATTTACTTTGTTGAATTAATGTGTTGAATTATAAAGTGGTTAATCTGTATACTTTTTGCTTGCGAAGGCTTCGCTGTGCAAGTTGACAAACATTCGCAGACTTTACATCAGCGAGAACCAGATTGACTTCGAGGGAATACCATCAGGTATAGGTAAACTTCATAGCCTGGAAGTGTTCATGGCAGCCAGAAACAGACTGGAGATGATTCCAGAAGGACTTTGCAGGTGAAATATAATACCATATTTTATTGTATGAGGAATTTGAGATTTTTCTGAATTATTTTTGAGTGAAATGGTTGATAATTATCAATTATAATTGGGATATTCAGGTGTGGTAGTTTGAAGAAGTTGGTGTTGAATAACAACAGACTCATCACGCTTCCTGATGCCATTCATCTTCTCACAGATCTTGATGTACGTGACTTTAGTGAAACATTGTAGATCTTGTACCAACCTGCTTATTCAGAGATATTTCATTGTAGGTGCTGGAGCTGAAAGACAATCCAGATTTAATTATGCCGCCAAAGCCAACCGAGCTGATCAAACCTGGCAATGTGGAGTTTTACAACATTGATTTCTCGCTGAACACGCAACTGCGATTGGCCGGTGCGGCTCCAGCAGCACCTGTCCAATCTCAAGGTAATTGTTTGAACTGATTACAGCCTCTTGTACAACCCATAGACTACATGGATTTGAAGCAATGTAATGGAAATATTATATAAAATATTTCTGTGCAAATGTGAATATGTAGTGTTAAGTAAAAATACGAAAGAGACCAACGCGCGAGTACCGAAGAAAGTAACCATGTGGTTTATGGGTACAATTGTAGTTACTTGATGACTTTTTACAATACTTTCCGTATGTTTTTAGATTACGATCACTCTCATGGTAAATTTGGGTAGTAATGCAGTGGTAAACAGGGAAAATAGTTTTAATTAAACCAGTTGTAATTTCTGTTGTCTACCAGATTGGAGAATAATCCAGCCAAGATATGGTAAGGCAAACGAAATTGTGGAACAAAGGACTAACAGTGTTGCAGAGTGTATATCATACTAGACATTTATAGAACTTTTTGTTTTGCCGATAGTAGTCCAAATAGTTAACAGTTACAATTTTAGAGTAATTAGTGAATGTGCAAGTGTGGATTTTGTGTGAATAACAGGAATGTTAATCAATGCCAATGTCGTTTCAAGGCATGAAACATGAAACTTTAGGAACGTAATGAACCTTGCTGTGCATGTAAACTTGTATAACAATTCCGTGTCTTTTTTGATAATTATTTGCATTTTATTAAAATTCAGGTCACAGCAAAGATCCGATTGCTAGGAAGTTACGGTTGAGGAGGAGGAAAGAAGGTGAAGCTGATAGTGATCAGGCCAAGATCCTTAAGGTACTTATATTTTAAAGATTAAGGGAACTTTAAGATTAATCAGAAATTCACACGTGTTTCGGGGAACAGGGAATGACTGAAATAGCCGAAGCGAAAAATAAGAGTAAGCAACAAGAGGATGTCATGGAATCGCTAAGGTTTTGTACTCTTTTTATTTCAAGTGGATTGTATCATTGATTGTATGAATATGTATAGTGAAACATTTGCGAAATTTGCAGACCGAAACGTTGGGACGAGGCTCTCGAGAAGCCACCACTCGATTACAGCGATTTCTTTTACGGTGACGTTGGTCAGATCCCAGGTATTAAAACGGAAAGATATTTGTTTGACCCGTTGAATTGTGTATTAGTAGTTAATATATTTGATTTTGTTATTAGGACTGATGTGTTGGGAAATCGAAAACTTCATTCCCAACGTCGTTGACGAAGCTCTGATCGGCAAGTTCTACGAAGGTGACTGCTACATAGTACTCAAGACGTACCTGGATGACACAACCAGCTTGAACTGGCTTATCTTCTTCTGGATTGGAGAGAAATGCACCGTAAGTTTGCTTTAATTGGGTAAGTGTAGTTAGTGGAAAAGGTGACCGATCGGTTGCGTTCGCGCAGTTGGACAAGAAGGCGTGCGCCGCGATCCACGCGGTCAACTTGAGGAACCATCTGGGTGCTCACGGCAGGACGATGCGAGAGGAGCAAGGTGACGAGAGCGACGAGTTCCTCGACTTGTTCGAGAACGACATCACGTACATCGAAGGAGGACGCACCGCGAGCGGCTTCTACACAGTCGAGGACATCGTAATAAGCCTAATCGCTACGTATTCGCTCCACTTAATATGTACGCAGCTAACTAAAATAACTATAATTGGAAATTCAGGATTATCCTACGAGGTTGTACCGGTTGCACGTGATCGGAAACCAGTGTTTGATGGAAGCCGTGCATCTGGACGCGAGCTCGCTGGACCCTCGGTACATTTTCTTGCTGGATGCCGGCCTCAAGATCTTCGTGTGGTACGGCAAGAAATCAAAGACTGTCATCAGGTCGAAGGGAAGGTGAGAGAGTACGAAGGGAATATTTTTAAGTTTGGTTGACCGTTGACTGTCCGCAGTAAAAAGTTTGAATGACAATTATTTGTTAATTTGAACAGACTTTTGGCCGAGAAGATTGACAAGAACGAGAGAAAGAAAGCAGCAGAGATATTGATATTCGTTCAGGGAACCGAAGATGAGGAGTTCTGGGATCAGCTCAGTTGTTCTGGTCCCTATCAGCCAAATGTAATAATAAAAATAATGAAATGGAATATTGGGGCATTGCGCAGGTTGCATTCAAGGAGACCCTGTTCTGCGAGGCTGTTCTTCTGAATGTTTTGACGACAGCGGAATGAATAGTCATTTAAGATATATTTGCCGCATTTATTGATTTTCTAGTCGGTTACAATAATCTTAATGTTTGGTCATTATATAATTAATTGTTCATAGCCTCGTAGAACAGGGTTTCCGATGTCAGTAAACCACAGAAAGCCTCGCAACGAGGGATTGTTGATTGCAGTTTGTAGAGACAAATCTGTATAAATTTGTTTGTTTTATGGACAGGAACATGTGCCAAACGATTTTGTACCACCGCAGCCAAGATTGTACCAAGTATGTTTAGGAATGGGATATTTAGAACTTCCTCAAGGTAACAATTGTTCAAGTTGTGTAATATTGTGGTTAAATGAAGTTTCTATAATTGGTTTTTGTCGTTTCTGTTGCAAGTTGAGATGAAGCATAATAAGCTTGTCCAGTCACTACTGCAATCTAAAAACGTTTACATACTGGATTGCTTGACCGATGTCTTTGTCTGGTACGCGGAATGTCATTTATATTTAATCTAATAATGCTAAAACATTTTGCAAGATTTAGTTTGAACAGTGTAATTGGGAAATTATGTAACTTGCAGGATCGGTAAGAAGTCGACTAAACTCGTGAGGTCCGCGGCGCTGAAACTCTCCCAAGAAGTTTGCGGCATGTTGAATCGACCGGATCACGCCGTCGTCTCCAGGGTTCTTGAAGGGTGAGATGTAAATATAATAGTGAACATTGTCAACCTCGTATCTTGCTGATTAAGAAGTTTTGTTTCCAGAACCGAGACGCAGGTTTTCAAGTCAAAGTTCGTCGGGTGGGATGACGTGATTGCCGTGGATTTCACAAGGACTGCCAAATCTGTTGCAAGGACTGGTGCAGACCTGAAGGTATATTTAATAAATAGTACTATGCGTATAGTCATTGTATGTTTATCACATGATCTTCATTTGAACCTTGTAGAAGTGGATGAGCACGCAAGAAGCCAAAGTGGATCTGTCCGCTCTGTTTGTTCTCCGACAGCCACCGATGAGCAAAGATGAAGCTGTAATTTTGATTATTACCATACACGGTGTCTACTGAACTGGAAAATTTATTATAAAGTTTAATGTTGGTGCGATTTATAACTAGATTCAACTTCTGGAAGAGTGGAATGATGACTTGGAGGCCATGGAGCCTTTCGTTCTCGAGGGAAGGAAGTTTGTTCGGCTTCCGGAAGATGAGCTTGGTAGACCGTTGTTTGATGTTACTTCTAATTCTGCAAAACAACTGTTTTCTTTTGTTTTGTAATAATATTAATAAGGTTTTACTGTTACGTACAGGGCACTTCTACAGTCAAGATTGCTATGTGTTCTTGTGTCGGTATTGGGTGTCTGTGGAGCCTCCGGAAGGAGAGGAAAACGGTGACTGCGAAGATGACGTGGAAGACGATTACCAGTGTGTCGTTTATTTCTGGCAAGGACGTGATGCTGGCAACATGGGATGGCTCACATTTACTTTCAGCCTTCAAAAGAAATTTGAAGCGTTGTTCGGTGACAAGTTGGAAGTTGTTAGGACTCATCAGGTATGACCTTGGTATAACATGAAGCTTTATTACTTAAATGTACATGTCTTAATCGTGGTATTTTACGTATTCAGCAACAAGAAAATCTAAAGTTCCTGTCGCATTTCAAAAGGAAATTTGTTATCCGTAACGGAAAGCGTCTCGCGCCGAAACCGGACGATGTCCCGGCACCGGTCGAATTCTATCATGTTCGTGCCAATGGAAGTCTGCTTTGTACAAGGTGCATTCAGGTAAATTAGTAAATTCTACATTAGCTGTTTCATGTTTTCAAGTGGTGTAAATAATTATTTTTGTTGTGAACAGATTACTCCCGATGCAGCGTACTTAAATTCATGCTTCTGGTAAATATTGAACTCGTTTGTAGATTTTGAGAATTTGCAGTGCGACAACAAGTTAGTTTGTTACTCTTTGTTCCTATTTTTCAGTTACATATTGAAAGTACCATTCGACCCTGATGACAGCACAGGAATAGTTTACGTTTGGATCGGTTCGAAAGCCGACGCGGGTGAAGCAAGTCTTACCGAGGAAATAGCTCATGACATTTACAAAGATGTGGGTATACATTTAATAAATATTTAACTTCCCTCACTACCATCTATTTGTTTCCACCAGGAATCGTTTAATATTCAAGTGATTGATGAAGGTGAGGAACCGGAGAATTTCTTCTGGGTTGGCCTCGGAGGCCAGAAGCAGTACGATAAGGTATCAACTTTGAATGTCATCCCTTATCATTCAAATAATTACGTGTAATTAATGTATTATGTAAATTTAGGACGCTGATTACATGAATTACACGAGGTTATTCAGATGTTCAAACGAAAAGGGGTTCTTCACGGTGTCCGAGAAGTGCTCCGACTTCTGCCAGGCAAGTTAACGAAGACTTCATCATTTAATAATGATGGCTGAATGTATTGTAAAGAATTTGTGGGTTTTAATTTTGCAGGATGACTTGGCGGATGACGATATCATGATCCTGGACAGTGGTGAACAAGTTTTCCTGTGGATTGGCACAAAATGCAGCGACGTTGAAATTAAACTGGCGTACAAAAGTGCACAAGTAGGTGAAATAATTATAATTGGTCCTTTTTATAGAATGGATGTTGTGGTTGTTGAAACGACATTTCTGGGGTAAACAGGTTTACGTTCAGAACATGAGAATCAAGCAGCCGACAAGACCCAGGAAATTGTTTTTAACTTTGAAGAACAAGGAGTCGAGGAGATTCATCAAATGTTTCCACGGATGGGGAAAACACAAAACAGTCTTGGAGTGAAGATGAAACAAATAAGTGAGCATAAATTCATTTTTAATCAACGTACGCCAAAAAATATTTGTTCGGAAACAGCAAACGAAAAATTTGCCAACTAAACATTGTGATTTTTGTACATAGCATCGTAGTATTTATACAGTTGGAAATGTTTTTTGGAAACGTTCTTACATCCATTGCATATTTGAACATCGAAAAACAAAGACAAAATCAATCAATGACAAGGACATTCTGTCTTTAAATAATTTTAATATAAATAAACCATCCGGGATGACGATTGATGACAGCAGATTGATTCATTTTAATTATAACAATATCATTGTCTTCCGTGTTGGTTTTTCCTATCACCAAATTGCAGTTGAGTGAGTTTTATCCAAAGTTTTTTGAAGCGTTTCCTGCAAAATAAGATAAAAATTACACTTTTGCAACTTTATTGCTTGGGATGAAATTGCGCGCAATATTCGGTGACGTCACTAATGCGTCTGCCCATGCATTCGCATCGGGGATGTTGCGTGACACCCGATCTCGTGCAAGAAAGTTGCGAATGTGAGCAAAGAGCTTTTACTGTTAACTACAATGGTCGTACTTTGACTAGCTTGAACGTTTGGTGCTTAATCGTCATCGCTGTCATCGTCGGGCACAAAAATGTCGTTGTCTTCGAGGTAAGATGCGCCCAATTTGCTTAAACCGGCGCCGAGAAACAGACCCGGAATAACGGCGAGAAACACCTTTAAAATACCGAAAGGCGTTCGGTGTGGTTGCTCGCAAATCGCCCCGGTCGATGTCGACGTTGCATTTCGAGTTTGCAATTCAGAAAAGCGAAAATTTTGTTTGACGTTAGCGAATATTGGCGAGCGCCCGCTTGCGCAACATTTGCGAGCAACGGACGCCATTTTCATAATTTCATCAGCTGCGGTTTTCCATCGATCACAATGGACTAGGCCCAAATATAGGGGTGGTACAGTTCATTGCTTGCACCCGTTGCTCGTGCCACCCCTTTAGTTGGGATTAGTCCATCTTTTCATTATATTCTTATTCAATAATTGTGTTCAAAACCGGCAAACTTTATTACGGCGATCTATATCATGCAAACGAAAATAGATTTTAGTTTGGTATAGTCATAATAGAGGGCGCTGCAATTTTACAATTTTCCGAGCAATTTTCCAACTACCTGATGGTGGCGAATTTGATTGGTGCCCTGCGTCATTTGAATAAATTATTTTTTCCCTTTCAAGTTACGCATTGATAACTCTGCCCTAGTTTCTATCAGTCGAAAGGAATTTGAATTTGCATGGTGACTATTTAAAACTTGAAAACCCGGGTTTTTGGCATTTTGGGCAGCGCTCCCCGAGGTCAATTCCGAGAAATTGACGAGTCATGGGCGACAAAGCCGAACAGGCGGGCCGAAATAACTTTTTCTCTCGGAAAGTCGGCGAAAGAAGACCGAAATGGATTGGATTTTGCGACTTTGCCCTTGCCCCCTCCTCCCATTTTCCCCGCCCCCCGATGAATGACAGGTCAGTGCCATTCGGTTTGGAAGAGAGCGAAACGGCAGAAGAAGAAAAGAAGAAAAAATCTAGCGAGCCCCTTGCTTCCTGTTGGAAAACGCACTTATTCAGTTCAGTATCCGGTCTGTTTCAGTCGGCGAACGAAGTTCAGTTTAGTTGGATTTGTTGTACTAGTGCCATATATCGATCGAGATTGCATTGATCTGAGCATTTGTCGAGCGAGCGGACGATTTTGGAACTAACGAGCTCGCATTCGAAAAATGGAACGTTTTCAAATTTGAAATTCAAAAGTGCCTCGCTTTTCAACGGACTCGTCTCGCAAAAACCTGCTCCACTGACTTCGTGCTACGCTTGACCGACCGTGACCGCTTCGAAAAAGGTAAATCTATCGAGACTTTCTATATTTACGTACAATTTAAACAATTTACATAAGTCGTTTTAAAAAACTTATGTGACAATGAACAACTTTTTTGATCCGTTGTGGCATCCATCTTTGAACTTTTATTTGGGAATACGATCGTTTTTTTTTCATTGAATTTATACAAATACATTTAGTATTGTTTCGTAATTCATGTAATTATACTGCTAACTTTCAACATCTGTTGTAATCGCAATTTCCTAATTAGAAACAATTTATATTAAATACGTGGCAGCAACAATTTTAAAAGGATAATAACAAGTGACGTCATTATCCTTTTCAATCATCTAAAGCCTAGTTTCCATATAGGCGATTCCGTTGCGTTGCGGCTGCGATTTGCGAAGCGGCTGCGACCGCGGCTGC
>JAQFZQ010000914.1:0-24643 GCA_034696005.1 Glomeris marginata
GTACCCCACACTTTATAAAACCGGCACAGTCTTATTGGAAATGTCCTCAGGATTCCGAATCACTACCCATAATCGATACACCTGTCTCGGTGTGGGCACATATTTTAGATCAATTAAGAATCAAATACTAGGGCATTTATTTCGTCAATTATTACTGAAAATTCAAAATTTTTTATCCCAGTTATGTTTCACGGAATTATTATATACATGCAATTATTTGTTTGCGTTTCTCTGAATGAAAGCTACCAGTATGAAATTTGCATTATTATTTTTTATGGAACGGTAACTTTGATGTACGAGAAATTATGTGTTGTGGTTTTTATTGTCAACATTTAATATATTATTAAGGGAGTAAAATAGTATAATTTTTTTAGAATTTTTCTGCACAGGCTCTTTCTTGCATGTTGTGATGGCAAGAAGTTTGATTGATGGGTTGGATGGGAATTTAGTTAATAGCCTTGGCCATAACTTTAATAAAAAGGGGTTATGATGACGACCTGGTGTTATATCCGCAGCTGTGCACCGGAATTTTCCGCATCAGGAGTTATTAAAGCCATGTGGATTGGCGAATCTTATAATTTCCATAAAATATTAGTCTGGCCAAGCGTTTGCTGATAGTGAAAAATTCCCCAAGTATTTCAACTTGGGCGGAATAAATTCCCCAACTCTATTTTGCACAGTGCAAGAACTTTTACGTATATGTCTATAAAATGGTCCTTTTTTGTATTGATGTGCGTGGGAAAATGCTGATATCTGTAAATAAGTTATGCTATTACTAGGTTTTCTCATTTTGCAGATGTAAGTACTGAACATATTTGCACATATATTATTGTAGTTAAAGTGAAGTTTAATCTGTAGAAATATCTTAGCAGTGTACACATAAGATTTGAATATTATGTGGCAACTCTGAATATTTTCAAGGATAAACTTAAAGGTCATGGAAAATAATAGGGATATTTGGCTCAATGCTTCTAAATAATGGCTACAAGGACAATGTAACCTGCTGTGTTTCAATATTGTTTTAGAATTGGTATTGATCATGCTAGTATTAACATATGTAGTTATTTCGAGAAGTTTTGTGATATTATTGAGGAAAGTCATTATTTTGAGTACATTACGCTGTACTATCATTCTATGCAATGTTAAAATGTGGTATGAGACAGAGATGAAAGGTTGTTATTGTTTTTTGTTGGCTTGCTGCCTATACCAAGTACAGGTTTAAAAATGGGTGGAATTATTTATAAGGTATATCTGTGAATCAATAATTCAACATGTGCCTAGAGTATAGATGTAAAAGTCTGAATAGTCTGCAAGAAAAGCTTTTTCTCAAGTCAAAGAACTCAATTTTGTCCACTTTGATTGTGTTCTTTACAGGAAGGACGTGTCATCCAGACAGGTTTCGATGCAATGATGGCCAGTGCATACCGAATAGATGGGTTTGCGATTACCATAAGGATTGCGAGCACGGTGAAGATGAAGATCAATCTTGTCGTAAGTAACTCTCTATGCTATATTGCGGTTTATATTGTTGGTGGAGAGGGCATTTCAACTGAAATGTGTGCTTTATGTTCATTTCAGCACCACCGATATGTCTTCCGAGCCAGATATCTTGCGCGCACTACGTATGGAATCACACTTATTGCCTGCCCAAACATTACAAATGTGATAAAAATGTTGATTGTGTGGATGGATCGGATGAAGGAAGCTGCAGTAAGTTTGCCAACATATTACATTGAATTTATACGGTGTATTGTACTTGTGTGAGAAATGTATGCTGCACGAGATCATACTGCAAATGAAGAATCCCTCGTAGTCAACATTTACAAATTTTACTGATTTATCTGTGTGTTGATAAACAATATAACTGCTGTTGGTACAGATGCATGACATTCTCTGCGAATCGATTGAGGTCGAACATTTGCTGAAAATGGGATTTATATAAATATTGACTTGTGACTTGTGAGGTGGAAAATTAAAGTAAAGCAATAATACAATGGTGTTGTCATTAAATAGATGACTGGTTGCAATAACTCAACATGCATGAATGGTGCAATCACAATTGATAAGCGAAACAGGCGTAAATAATGCAGTAAACTGGAAATTCATGTTTCCTTGCGTGAAAACAAGGTTGCCATTGTCACCCACATGTAAGAATAAGGATGAACAAATTGCCCTAAGGTCGTAGCAAATGGTGGTGATTTGAACTGAAAGTGGAGATAATATTTTATTTTGGGAAATGTCTAGTGGTAATGTTGTACCATGCGGATTCCTTTGGGAAATTACTTGAAGAGGTAGATAGCAGAACTTTGTAAAGAAAGGAATGTTATTACACATTGTCTACAAATTACACTAATGTGCTAGTCTTAAAATGAGATAAGCAGTGGAAAAATAGCATATTAAAATGTTCATATGAAGACATCTTTATGCTGAAAATATAATGCTGAAACATTATTCATGAAAATGATTAGTTTTTATTGCAATATTGTATAAAGCCTTGTATAAATATTTTATAGATGTATATTATAAAGAAATTGTTAAGAAACTTTTTCTCTGGGAGAAAGTGGCCTTCGAATTGCGTGATCTAAACAAGTTTAAAAATTACAGGGTTGGAACTTTAAAAGATAGTACATGATTTCATGTAGATCCTGTTTGTATGAAAACTTGGCATCACTGTATAAAATAGTTTAACCCACCAATTGAGCCTTCATAAAGCCTTTTCGTTCTGTAAAACTATCTCAACTCTGCAATTTTCCAAGTACTATTAGATATAATGGCACACTTCGAAGGTCACTATATTCATTTCACATTTCCTGGAAAAAGGTTTCTGCATAATGGTTTTTTCACTCAGTTAGAAATTGTCATATTAAATATAGAGCTCTTACATTTAATTAAATGATATTTACTATCTGAAATCAATATGCAGTGTTGACATTGATCTTGTGCAGCATGCAGTTTGGTAGCATAGCATTTATTAATCTAATGTAAAAAAGTTAGTTTTGAATGGGTTTTGATATTGATTGATTCTTGTCTTTTATTTCAGCATATCGCCAGTGCACACCCACTGATTTCCACTGCAACAATGGACTGTGCATACCTATTGCCAAAAAATGTGATGGATATTTCGACTGCCGAGATTTAGCAGACGAAGAATCATGCGGTAAACTATTTCCATAAAATGAATGCCTTGTACATCCTTGCTTTTTTTAGTTAGTATAACCCTGGGACACCAAAGTCTTTTGTGGTCAATAAGCGGATTGGATAGTATTTAATTAGACACGGATATAAAGGAAAACCAGATTTTTCTTCCAGTTTGAGACGAACTTCATCTTAGCGTGGGAAAGTTTTGATCTTTTAAATGGGATGATGACCCCATGGCATGCAAACTATTATAGTACTTGTTGGCAGTGGGAAACTGGTACAGATGATTATGCCTTACCATGGAAATTAGGAATCCATAACTTCCATAACTAACCTAGTACCGAAAGGAGTTTGCTTTTTTAACCGCAGTGGATAGAATTTTAACATATTTTACAACTTCCTGTAGTAACACTTACATATTTTCTCGTTTATTTAATGTTTTTTATTTTTATTTTGTGGAAATGCCACTTTAAAAATGTTCCAAGATCATTAAACTACCTAAATATAATGTACATAATTTTGTATTTAAACTTCAACAAACCCTTGTGCAGATTGTATGTAATTACGTTATTTGACACAACTTTAGAATATTCAATAGTATAGTGCTTATTAACAATATTATGGCTGTTATAATTCAAAGAGTTCATTGTTTAATATGTATGTACACATATGCAGGCATTACATCTTGCAATTTGGACCAATTCCGATGTGCCAATAATAAGAAATGTTTGGAGCAAGACAAGAAATGCAACCATCATGATGATTGTGGAGATAACTCGGATGAGCAAGACTGCCGTAAGTTGTCAAAATTATTTTAAAAATATGGTGGTTCTGTCACAATATGGTGGAGTAAAATGCAAAGTAACATGCTAGATATGCATGCATGCTTGCTGTGTACAGCATTTCTAAAAATTTGCACTTTTGACAGCGCACACTGTATGTTTATCGCATTTGCGTTGTATTGGGGAAAATCCTGTCACTCGTCTGATTTGATTTTTGTTGTTGTGTGGGTAATTCCAGCATTTCCCGCGTGTCACGAATCACAATTTCGTTGTGACAATTCCGTGTGCATCCCGAAGCCGTGGCGCTGCGACTCGCACAACGATTGCAGCGACAATTCTGACGAGCAAAACTGCAGTAAGAATTTCATTTGTAACATGATTGTGAAAAACCAATCTTGTAAAGGGGATCTGTTTTTGAAACCGTTTTCCATTTGCAAACTTTTTTTCTTCAATAGCAAATGTCGATTGCCCAGCGAACAAATTTTTGTGTCCGCAAGAGAAAAAGTGCATAGATAACAGCAAACTTTGTGATGGGGTTTCTGACTGCACCGATGGAGTGGATGAAAATCAAGCATGCTGTGAGTAATTAAATAACTGATGAGGAATAATCCCATGAGGAATTCTTAGGAATTTTAAAATAAATATGACAATTCTGATTTTATATTTTTCTTATTGCAGCTAATGACAAGTGCTCGTCCATGGGATGTGAACACGACTGTAGGAAGTCCATAACAGGAGGCGTTTGTACATGTCCTTCAGGCTACTTTCCAAATCCAGAGAATCATCAAACTTGCACGAGTACGTGCTGTTGTTGCGGTTGACGCTGAAACATGACCGGGTTGAGTGATAATTGATTACCATGGCGATATTAATTTTTGAAAACTCTGCAGATCGAAACGAATGTCTCGAATGGGGATATTGTGACCAACAATGTATGGACTCTGAAGGCAGCTATACGTGTTCTTGCAGGCCAGGATACACTCTCGCCTCGGAAGGAACCTGCGAGGCCAATGCCAGTAAGCATATTTGGAGATAAATATCCTTTACTGTAATTCCCAGAATAGCCAAAAATTTAAATGAGGGAATTTGTTTTCTCAACAGGTAGCATGATGCGACTGATATTTGCATATCATAATCATATTTATATAATGGACCGTACCGGACAAGACTTTCACATTCTTACGAACACCACTAATGCAGCGGGTGTGGATTACGATTACCAGAAGGGACTGATATTTTGGTCGGATGTTGACACTCGCAAAGTAACTTTTTATATATACATGAAGATCTAATTAAAATGATAATGAACTTGATGATAAATACAATAATAACTTTTTAGGTTTACTCGCTACGGTACGACGGAACGCCGTATACAAGAGCTCAAGATGACATTTCATTTCCCGGACCGTGGACACCGATAGCAATTGCAATCGATTGGATAGGGAACAAACTTTACGTTTGCGATGTACAAGGCTTGATGATAAGTGTGTTCGAATTGGATGGACGATGGCGTGCGATCATAGTCAGTTCCAACTTGACCGCCCCGAGTGACATAGCTTTGGATCCCACTCAGGGGTCAGTGAAAAATGGCTAATGTTGCTTAGTAGTAGTGCTGCTATATTTTATTCGTTTTTTATATTTATTTTAGGTACATGTTTGTTGCCGACTCGAACCAGGTTGTCAGGGCTAATATGGATGGCACACACTTGAAAATTTTAATCAAAGATACGGTAAACAAGGCATTTGGAGTTGCAATCGATTATGCCAGCAAGAGGCTGTATTGGTGCGACAACATCCTGGACCAGATTGAAACATCGGATTATGAAGGACTACATAGGTAAGTTCTTTTAATATGTATTCTACGTTGTCACCGTAAAATTCAGTTTTGGTATTGTCTTGGCATCATTGATCCAGGTAATGAAAAATCTGTATTGTTATTTATTTCTGATTGTAGTATATCGATATTTAAAATAAATGATTACTGTTCTTGCCCAGATGATTAACTTACATGTTACACAGATTAAAATGCATTATCTTTTTAACAATGCGTACGAGATGCTGACACTACTTAACTTTTAAAAACCATGGAAGGCCATCTGTATTGACAAAATATTATAATTACTTAGTGTTAATTAAACCGGTACAATGAATGATCTTAGTTTTAATTGAACTTTATAAACTCGTTCATTGGCTCGTTTTCAGTGAGTTCCCATTAATTGATGCATGAACTTTTGATGATATGCTTAATGCATGAATTCACTTGGTTGGTTTCAACACAGTTGTTGGCCTTGAAAAGGAAAATCTTTGAAGCACAAATGAATGTTGTACATATTGTGAATAGTAATAGTTTAATTTTTATTAATATGTTGTATTTTTTAGCACATGAGTCTCAATTATCACAATTAAATTAATGCAAATCAGTATCATATTACAGAAATTGCATATTTTGGTGTACCTGGAATTTGTAATGAAGTGTTTGTTTTTAAACTGATGCGTTTATATTGAAGCATGGATGCACAGTATATTAAAATTGTCTTTATTGTATAGGTTTCAGATTGTCCGTGGAAGTTCAAGTGCCCCGTCTCCAAACAAACTGACGGTGTTTGAAAACCGAGTGTACTGGACGGACGGCACTCGACAAGGAGTTGCCGCAGTCATGAAATTCAAAGGCGCAGACAGTGTCACCACTATATTTCAGAACCGGACTGAAATAGTAGATCCAAGGTCCATCAGAGCGATGCATCCTCTTCTACAACCAATTGGTACGATGGAACAACCTGTACCGTGCATTATTAAACACGCGAATTGCATGTTGACCTTTGCGAGCTTCTTTTTGCAGTTCCAAATCCATGTGGGCAAAACAATGGACAATGCCAGCATATGTGTGTCTTGACTCATCCTGCTGATGGTAATACATTAGGCTACAGATGCATTTGCAATATCGGCTATCGGATAAAATTCGACCAAAGAAAGTGTGATGGTATGTTTCCGTTCATGTGTTTCTGTGTTTAAATGTTATATTAAAACCGCAGCAATAATGTTTTTGTGTATACATTTCTAGTTGTGGACGAGTTCCTTATTTATTCCCAACAAAGATTCATACATGGTATCCTTCTGGATGAAACTCCAGCCGGTTTCAACGAAGCAATGGTTCCCGTTGTGAGCCGTGCATCGAGATACGTTGGGCTCGATTTTGATGCGCATGAGAATTACGTGTACTTCTCCGATGTGATCAGTGATGTCATTTTCCGTGTTCGCACTAATGGAACAGGCAAGTTTCTTCCAGTTGCTTCTTGATGTCTATCCTTATTTTACAAATGTCGAAATCTAACAAATTGAAATTTGCAGGGAAAGAAAGTGTATTGGCTTCTCAAAATGAAGGTGTTGAGGGATTGGCTTTGGATTGGGTGACTAAAAACCTGTACTACATTGACAGCCAGAAAGGGACGTTGAATGTCCTCAGGGTACAAAACAACACTCAGGCACGAGTGCTCATCAAAGACCTTCGCAGGCCTCGTGGGCTGGTTGTTCACCCCAATAAAGGGTATGTTAAATTGTCAATTGAATTTAATTGTTAAATGAAATTCATGTGAGAGTTTATTCTGTTTTTTTTTTTTTTTTTTTTTGGGATATTCTTAGGCTCTTATTTTTCTCGGAATGGGACCGACCTGCCAATGTTAGTCGTGCGTATCTTGACGGTACGAACAAGTCAGTCTTCGAGCATTTGTCACTCGGATGGCCAAATGGTCTAGCCATAGACTACGATGACGATAGATTGTATTGGTGTGATGCTTTACTCGACCACATTCAACATTCTGCTTTGGACGGAAGCGATGTAAAAACTCTGTCCAGCAGATTTGTCCGACATCCATTCTCATTGGTTATTCACCTAGGCAAGTAGTGGCAATATATCTTAATCTTAGCACAACGAAGGACTTTTTAACATGAGGGAATCGTTTTTCTAGATTTTCTGTACGTCACCGACTGGCGTCTAGATGCAATTTTACGTCTGAATAAGCGGACTGGTGAACAGGAACACGTGCTGATGACTGCTGCTGAAACAAATCGACTTTACGGAGTTAAAGTGTACAGTAAGCAGTTGCAAGAAATCAGTAGTAAGTATTTGTTTATATCAAAATGATTATAGTAGGGATTTCTAGAAATAAAATTACATATTTACCATACAAAAAAATACGCAGAAATTAGGGTAGGGTATTTAATGTATTGGAATATATGTAATTATTATTTTCCTTGCAATTAGCTGACCACCCATGTGTTCTGAACAACGGTGGATGCGAGAAGTTCTGCTTCGCTGTGCCCGGTGCAATATCGGAGAGTATTTTGAGCGTGCAATGCGGGTGCCCTTACGGCGAGCGGCTTCGCGGTGATGGCAGAAGTTGCGTTCTCGATCCTGCTTCTGAACCACCTGTTGAACCGTGTCAACGAAGTGGAGATTTCACTTGCAATAACAAACGGTGCATTCCTAAAACATGGGTCTGTGATGGCGATGATGATTGTATGGATAATTCGGACGAAGAGCAGAACTGTACAAGTGAGTATAAGAAAATGTGTTGAGGTCTACTTGGAGTTTAGAAGTGGTTACTTAAATAATAATTGTTACTACGCATAGAACCAACGTGTTCTGCGGAGGAATTCCAGTGCACCAGTGGACGTTGCATACCGCTGTACTTCAAGTGTGATTCTGACAATGATTGTGGAGACCATTCTGATGAGACAGGATGTGGTAATTATAATTATGGTATCAATGAAGAAAAATATGGTTTGAATTCGGTAACTAATCGGTTTTTATGTTACATCTAGCTAATGTTACTTGTAACACCAACGAGTTTGCTTGCAGTAATGGCCGTTGCATTCCACAAAGTTGGAAATGTGACACGGATAATGATTGTGGGGATAGTTCTGACGAAGGAGATTTCTGCAGTACGTAAACTTGTTACATATTTTAGTCGTTATTTATAATCGAGAGTATAACATTCTGCCCAATCTAATCAGGTTAATGCGTGACTGTCATAATGTTAGCTAAAGAAACCATAATTAGTAAACTTTAAAGGAATTTTGAAATGCGAGAAGTTTGTTCAACTGTGCGGAAGCTGACAGCAGGATATACTAGTAGTGTGTTCGCACACTCATTTTATTATTCATTTTAAATGGGTCCCTGTGGAGAGATACATACATTGCCATGGATAAATTGTCTCGTATACTTTTACAAGATTACCTGTACAAATTGGCGGTCCGATAAATTCACGGCATGCATAAAACATTATTCAAATTACTGCACTTGCAATAAATGACCTGAGGGAAAAGACCGTGCACTTTGCGGCAATTTAACATGTCGCTGTTCATTCATCGACCAATTCTCAAGACAGTTAACAAATGTTCTCTCACTTTAACATCTAAACTACTTGTTCATCTATCAAAGATGCAGTAGACCCGTGAGAATAGTAATGTATCGAGCTTATTTGAGAATACAGTACACGAGTGAATTTATCCCTTGGTAATAAAATTACCAATCACACTGATAAACTAATTTCATAAATTTCACAAGCTTTGTCTATTCTTTGCAATTAATTTATAATATTTGGCATTTTATTTACTCATGTTGGTTGAATTAATAAAGTTACCTTCTCAATTTTGCTTTTGTCATTGATTTTAATATAAATTAAGAAATGTTGCAATTTATATATGTCGTAAATAATTTGTTTTAATAAGGTTTTGAATTTTTTGATTATCGGTTTTCCAATATAATTGGATAATTTCGCCTTTACCATAGTAAATTGTGAATTTTTAACCATGCTGATTATGCATTTTGAATCTGGTTTCCAGAGGGAAGGACTTGCGCGTATTATCAGTTCGCTTGTCCGAACTCGGGCCACTGCATTCCGCAGACTTGGGTGTGTGATGGGGACAATGACTGTTTCGATCATGCTGATGAAGAATCCTGTCCGCCAACTAGTTGCACATCACGTCAGTTTCGTTGCACCAATGGTAAACATTGCATTCACGAGACGTACAAGTGCGACGGCATATTGGACTGTGAAGATGGATCCGACGAACATGGATGCCGTAAGACTTTTATTAAATATTTCAGCACCCATTTGTGTACGTTCGAAACTTTACCTGTTTTTTATCATCTCTAGCCACACGTGCTCCTCATGAATGTGACAAAGATAAACAATTCCAATGTTCCACTTCTAAAATATGCATTCCCAAGGCGTGGTTTTGCGATGGAAATGCGGACTGTATGGACAAGAGCGATGAACCTCCAAACTGTGGTACATTGCCTTGTTAATTCAAGTCGAATTTGATTCTTCTTTTTGTTTATAGATATATTCATTTATTTGAATTGGTTTCAGGTGATGTGAGATGCCCAGATAACATGTTTCGCTGCGACAATGGAAAATGTGTTACGAAGACGTGGATTTGCGATGGTTCGGATGACTGTGGAGACAAGTCTGATGAGGATGAACGACACGCGTGTGGTATATATCTATACTAGAAGTTCTAGTGACGATTGGTACTTAAGACTGTAATGTGAATGTTATGTTTAGCTCGTCCCAAGTTCACATGCGCAAGTGGAATGTGGACGTGTCCTGGTGGTGACCTGTGTATTAATATGACACAAGTTTGCGATAAGCGGGTCGAGTGTCCGAAAGGTGGTGATGAAGGACCTGGTTGTGGTGAGACTTTTTTACAGCAAATTTCATTTTGATGTTTTCGATTTGTTGATATACAAATATGTTTTAAAAATTTGATGTCTTTTCCAACAGAATCATTGTCGTGCAAAACTTCCAATCATGGATGTTCACATGGCTGCAAGGAAACTCCAGCTGGGCTTATGTGTACTTGTCCGGAAGGCGAGAAACTCGATGGGAAAGTGACTTGTGTTGGTGAGAATACCTGGTTTTTAACTCTCGAGTCAGATTATGTCAGATCGCGTAAACTTTGTTTTGTTCCCAAAAGATGTGGACGAGTGCGAAGACCCTTCAGTTTGTAGTCAAAATTGCACTAATACGAAAGGATCGTACAAATGCTCCTGTTCTGAAGGTTACATAATTGAGCGAGACAAGCAATCGTGCAAAGCCAATGGTAAATTTAAATTGCAATGATTCCGTGCGAATGATTCAGTGCGGTAAATTCAATCGCGTTACGCTCCGATTTTGTAGATGCGGCATCTGCTCTTCTCGTCATATCAAATCGCCGTTCTATCCTTACCACGGATCTGGAGACAAGATTTGTATTCACGCTACCTGTTCGGGTGGAGAATGTTGTCTCCATCACGTCCGACATGAAGAATAACATTTTCTACTGGTCTGATATGAAACTGCGCAAGATATTCTACAACAAGGGAGAGGAAGTGAAAGAAGTAAGCGACTGGCATTTCTCGTTTAATTATTTAATACTTTGAAAATAAAACCTCTTATTGTGTAGGTTATCGGCAGCGGGCTTGATTTAGTCGAAGGACTTGCGTACGACTGGATCGGCAAGAAGCTCTATTGGGTTGATTCTCGTTTGGACACTTTGGAAGTTGCAACCATAGATGGCAGTCTACGCATTGTTCTTGTCAATGACAATATTGAGCAGCCACGTGGCCTGTCATTGGACCCAACTGAAGGGTGAGTTGTTTTTTTTCAATTGTAACTTGCCTTTAATGCACCACTTCAATGACCACACTGCTATAGTAGCTTACATGATTATCTTGCCTTTCCAGTGCTCGCTTCGTGTTTTGGTCTGACTGGGGCACACACCCAAGAATCGAGAGAATGGGGATGGATGGCAGTGATCGCATTACCATCATTAGCACCAAGATCTTCTGGCCCAATGGACTCACGTTGGATCTACCCACAAAGCGAGTGTACTTTGCGGACAGCAAACTGGATTACATTGATTTCTGCAATTACGATGGAACCAAACGCCATCAAGTGTTAGCTGGAAGCCATGTATGTTTATGTGGTTTATATATGCAATACAATGCTTACGAATGGAAGTTACATATGCATAATTTGTTTCAGTACCTCCTGCACCTGCACTCGTTGACCATATTCGAGGATAGACTTTTCTGGACGGATAGGCAATTAAACAGAGTCGTGACATGCAACAAGTATTTTGGAAGCAATCAGACCATTGTCACTCACATGGTTGGACAACCTCTTGGGATTCATGTCAGTCATCCAGTGCTGCAACCTGAAGGTGTTAAGCGTGCGTGCAGTTTCACAGAAATGAAGTTCGGTGTCTTAACATGTCTGTTATTTTTTATTGCAGCTCCGAACCCTTGTGATGGTGCACCTTGCAGTCACCTTTGTTTGTTGTCACCAAGGCAGCCTGGTTTCACATGCAAATGTCCTCCTGGTTTCGCGCAAGATAGAACCGCAGCTGGTGGACAATGCATTCACAGTAAATATTGTGCACGTTGAGTTTAATGTGAAATTTAAACTATGTAGTGGCTGAAACAGTATTTTGTTCCGTGTAATATTTTAGTTGAAACGCCATTCTTGATGGTAATGGAAGGCAGTTACATAATCGACGTGAGCATCCGGCCAAATGATACCGCGCGTGGTGCGTTTTCTCCGATTGTTGGCACGGACCGTGCTATTGATTTTGACTACGACAAGAAAGAGAACATTATTTATTGGATTGACATCAGCATGGATGATGCGGAAAACGTATGTTAACAGCATTATTGGAGTTTAACGCATGTCGGTAATATTAATAGATGTTTGTTGAATTGCTCATTGCAGGGAACGCTATATCAGATGAATATCACAAGTGGAAATCAAACTGCATTTCTCAAAGATCGGATTATTGGTGCTCCATATGCGATTGCTTTTGATTGGGTTGGCAGAAACCTTTACATTGGCAATAGGAAAGCCTCTAACTTCAAAGTTGTGAAGGTCATATCACAGTAAAATGTGTTGAATAGGATCTGTATTGAAGGGCAAGTCTAAAGAAATATTTATTCATTAGGCTGACAGTGCTGACCAACATCAAAGGATTATTCTTGGTAACGATGGAACTGATAAAGGAGTTGCCAAGCCAAAATCAATGTGCATTGATCCATCCGATGGGCAAGTATCTTTATTACAGTGAATGTAAATGATGTGATGTATCTAAAGATCATACAACTGTCTATTTAATTATATAGAAAGCTGTACTGGCTTGATGAAGGTGGAGCTGGTGTACCGGTTAAAGTAGGAAAAGTTGATATGGATGGAAAGAACCCTACGGTCCTCGTCAAAGACAACCTTGCCCATCCGGAATACATTACAATAGATCTTGCAAATAAACAGCTGTATTGGAGCAGTAGTCAAGAGGGAAAGGTGTGTGCATTTTTAATTAACTTGTTGATAATAATGATTGATGATATTAAAAAGGAGTTAATGTAATTATTTTCAGATTGAAACTGCGGATGTGAGCGGAAACAACCGTAGAACCCTACTGGATGAAAAGCATGGTTTGTACATGCCAAAGGCCCTTGCTGTGTTTCAAAGTACCCTGTTCTACATTGACACCATACAAGAGAAAATTGTACGGGTCAACTTGCCGAGTGGAGACGGTTCAGTTGTCATCAAATCTGATGTGACCAATCTGAAAAGCCTGAAGGTGTTCATGCAACGACCAGGTAAATGATGCAAATTCTATTACTGAATTATATTTGGATAATCTTGTAGTACTCGAAAAGTGCTCAAGTTCTGTGTGTTGACATTTACAGCTAAAGGAAATCACCCATGCCAAGTAAACAATGGCGGGTGCCAGCACATTTGTGTTCCGGCATCCAACAACCAAAGGGCTTGCGTATGTTCCACCGGTTTCCGCAGCAAGGAGAAAACTCAATGTGAAGCCTACAGCTCTTTTGTCATTACGGCCCAAGCAAATACAATTCGAGGTTTCAGTGTAGAAGACAAATCGGAAGCTATGCAGCCTTTCTCTGGCGGCGGTGAGATGCCAATTTCCTTGTTGCTATAAGCAAGAGTAGATGAACTTTTGCTATAAATTACAGACATATTTTGACAGTTATTTTGTTGAATTCTAGAACACAACATTGTGCATATTGATGTGGATGTTGGCAAGAATTACATCTATTGGGTGGATTTCGACCGGTTGTTTTCTAATGGCATATTCCGAGTTCATCCGGATGGCACCCAGTTGGAAGGAATCATTACTGATGGCATCGGTAGCAATGGTATCAGAGGCCTTGCTATTGACTGGATTGCAGGTATTTGCGGAGAACTAATTTTTATAGAATTATTTTTACTATTCTGCAGAACTGCTTAATCCATGCACCAATAACTTAAAATTACAAATAAAGTTGCTGTGTATTAGCAATGTTCAGTTAAACTAGACAAATAATAAAATTTCCCAGTGTAATTTTACAATGAATATAACTGCTTTTGATTAATCTTTTGATTGACACGAGTCAGTGTGTGTTTTTGCAGCACTGAATATTGTTTAATTTAATACAATACTCTTACTTACTTTCCAGGCAATCTGTATTTCACAAACAGCTTCCATCACGAGACCTACATTGAAGTTTCAAGGACTGATGGGTCCCACCGCTTGGTCCTTCTGAAGACTTCCACTGATGAACCAAAAGAAGTTGTTGTTAACCCTGTCAAACGGTATTTAATCTGTTCCAGCAGGCTAATTTGTGATATTAATGCTTGAAATTTGTTTTCAGTTATCTTTATTGGATTGATTCTGGCCAATACCCCAAGATTGAACGAGCACTACTTGATGCCACAAACAGAACGGCCATTGTTGTAACGGGCATCACGGTACCACGCGATCTTACCATTGATATGTTGACACACGATGTCTATTGGGTGGATTCTCGAGAAGATGCTATTCAAGTATGCTTAGTGTTACATTTTCCGTTGTTGCATTTATTAATTGATACTGTTTTGGATCACTTTAGAGAGTCTCTTTTGATGGCGAAAGGAGACAAGTGATACGGAACCACTTGCCGCACCCGATCGGCATTGCGGTCCTCAACGACCATGTCTATTGGGTCGATCTGAACATCGGCATGTTGTACCGTGACTTTAAAAATGGAAACGACGGCAATGTTACTATTTCACCAACTCCCGAGCGACTCAAAGCAGAGTTGGATAATCCAAGAGATGTTGCAATTTTTGATTCTGCGATCCAACCAGCTGGTAAAAGTTTTAAAAATACACATGAAATTACGTACTTTATGTTATCTTGAAAAGTGTGTAATACTTGTATGCGTTTTTAATTAGCTACTTCACAATGTTCAATGGAAAGTCAGGAATGTAGTCAGTTGTGTTTCGCAATGCCGGAAGGGACAACGGGTCATCAGAGGAAGTGCCGTTGCGCTACGGGAGTTTTGGCATCAGATTTTAGATCTTGCGAAGGTTTGTTGTTGGCTTATCTACCATTTAGGTATTAAAGTCGTGGGAAATTATTGCTGCAATAATATGATTTGACATTTATGATGACAGGAATGAAAGAATTTCTTGTGCTGGTGACGAGGACAGAAATTCATCACATTGGATTAGATGGGAAAGCAAACCCACAGAAGTTTCAATTGAACACCACGTTGATAAATGCTCTGGGGGTGGATTTTGATTTTGCTGAGGAGAAGATTTTCTTCACAGGTGTGTTCCATAACTGGTTTTGTGAATTGCTGTGGAGACACGGTGTTTAAAGAAATGATATTGAAATGTTATTGTTGTACAGAAATCCGACCAAATAATCAAATCGCATGGTTTTCACCGTCCAATCCATCTGAAATACACGTCATAATAAACCGTGGTTTGTGTGCAATCTATTGCTAATTTCCTACTTTTGCACAGTATTAATCTATATTTTTTATATGTTCGCAGGTATCACACCAGAAGGAATCGCGGTTGATTGGACTAGCAATAAAATTTATTGGGCAGATTCAGCAAATGAAAGTATTTATGCTATGAATTATGACGGCTCTCATGTGGTTTTTATAACCCATGTGGACAGGCCTCGTGCGATTGTGTTGGATCCATGCAGAGGGTATGTGCTTATTATAAATGCAAAGCTTAATGATGAACTGGGCGAGCTATTCATGTTTGATATTGCATTATTTGCAGCCACATGTATTACTCTGATCTTGGCCGCATTGGCAATAACGGCAAAATATACCGGGCTAACATGGTTGGCAATAACAAGACTGTTGTAATCGGCACTGATTTGGCCCAACCAAGTGGATTGGCAATTGATTATGATGAAGATCGTCTTTATTGGACTGATGCTGTGCGGTAAGTTTTTGGAAGAGTGTCTCGCAGTTACAGTGAAAGCTGTCTATGGTGCAATTGCAGGAAATAACCGTTTGACGCCGTAGATGGGTTTCCTCCTTACGCATATCTTATGTATTAATGCCGTATAACTGAAATGGGACTCTCTTTACAGGGAAAAAATTGAACGTTCATTTTTGAATGGCACCATGCGAGAAGTGATCGTCGCAGCTACAATTTACCCCTTTTCAATCACCGTGTTTGGAAATTCTATATTCTGGACAGACATTCAATTGCGTACGTTTCATTGTATTTGCTTGATGATGTATTATTGTATGTTATCTAAGTGAAATTTGGGATAAATACACAGAGGGAGTTTACCGAGCCGAGAAGCATACCGGAGCATCGGTGACCGAGATAGTGAAGCGTCTTGACAGTTCACCTCGTGATCTTCACGTGTATTCCAAGAGCCGTCAGCTATGTGAGTTATGCAGATAAATGTTAGAAGACGTGTGTTTAAAATAAAATATAATGTTGGCTTTAATTTGTTATTAGGCGATTTCAACCCGTGCAACATTAATAACGGAGGATGTCAGCAATCTTGTCATCACATTGGAAACGGAACTATAGAGTGTCTTTGCAATTCATCGTACAGTTTGGTCAATGATGGCCGAATGTGCGTTGAGAAGAGTGGCAAGTATTCTTTATTCATTCAGTTCATCTGTATTGAACGTTGTCATCGGTGTCGTGTGACTTGTTTAATTTAGAGCGAAATTTGGATTCTTTGCTTTATTAGCGAATAATTTATCCTGTGATGCCAGCAAGTTTGCATGTCATAATGGCAAATGTATTGCACGACTTTGGGCATGCGATGGCAGTGATGATTGTGGCGACAACTCCGATGAAGAAAGCGTATATTGCTGTGAGTACACGATTGTTGTTAGCTAAATGTGCTGTGAGGTTTGGCTTTGAGTAAATGCTTGTTTCAGCGTAACTTTATAATCTAATAACAATTCCCTTTGAATTTGCATCTAGGCTATATAATCTTTTTAGGCCCAAAATATTCAGTTTAACATGTGTAATTACAAATATTTCTTTTTAGCTCTACATACTTGTGGTGCAACCGAATTTCGATGTGACAATGGGAGATGCATCTATCGCAGCTGGCATTGCGATCACGAAGATGATTGTGGGGATAAATCCGATGAGCGCAATTGCGGTAAAGGATTTCTTAGTATTTTGGAAATTATTATCTGTATAGAAATGTAGTCTGAAGCTTACAGATTATTTTCCCTTTGCTACGCTCAGAATACAAGCCGTGTAACACGACAACGGAGTTCACGTGCAAGAATTCACGATGTGTCGCAATGTCACACACTTGCAATGGAGTTGACGATTGCAAGGATGGAGCTGCATCCGATGAGGATGTAAACCTGTGCAAAGATAAACAAGTGAACTGCACAGGTACCGGATTTAAATGCGAGACCACCAATATCTGTGTGGAATCCTTCTGGCTATGTGACAGAGATGACG
The DNA here is from genome assembly GCA_034696005.1 of Glomeris marginata. Taxonomy (NCBI): domain Eukaryota; kingdom Metazoa; phylum Arthropoda; class Diplopoda; order Glomerida; family Glomeridae; genus Glomeris; species Glomeris marginata. The sequence goes on from JAQFZQ010000914.1 coordinate 17,699, forward strand.
ATTGTGGTGATAACTCTGATGAAAATGCTCTCATATGCTCTCAGAGGACATGTCCACCGAACAGCTTTCGGTAAGAAGGAATATTTGCCATGAGTTTGGCTTATTTTGTTACGGGGATTTATTAATAAGTTGCTTAAATTTAAATTTCTAGATGCCCAAATCACCGATGTATCCCTGCCACTTGGCATTGCGACGGTGATGACGATTGCGGTGATAAAAGTGATGAACCTGAGGATTGCAAGAGCGAAGGCCGCACTTGTTTCGGAGATCTGTTCACTTGCGATAACGGCAATTGCATCCCCAAAATATACATTTGCGATGGAGATAATGATTGCTTGGATAACTCGGATGAAGATGCTCGTCATCAGTGCAGTAAGATGAATTTCTCTTAATTTATACAGAATTTATTTAGTTTAGTTAGGTATGTGTAATCACTAACACTTGGAAACTCTCCTCATAAACGTATCTTAGATAATCGCAACTGCAACTCCGAAGAGGAATTTAAATGCGAGCAAAACAAACAGTGGGGCCGTGCCGAATGCATCCCAAAACGCTGGGTGTGCGATGGCGACCCTGACTGCATTGATGGTGCTGATGAAAACTCCACCTTACATAGCTGCCCACCTCCTCAGCCATGCAACGATGACAAGTTCCAGTGTAGTAATGGCAGGTGCATCAATAAGAGTTGGGTCTGCGATCATGACAATGATTGTGGTGATGGAAGCGACGAGCATCGCAATTGCAGTACGTTTATTGTGTTGGACTAGAATTCCTGTACAGGCTCAATCATGAGATAATTGTTGTGTTACAGCATATCAGGCATGCTCTGAAGAACAGTTTGAATGCAAAAACCTGAAATGTATCCGACAAACTTATGTGTGCGATGGCGAGAATGATTGCTCCGACAACTCGGACGAACAGAATTGCAGTAAGCTGGCTTTAAGTGTTGCATGTGTATAAATGATGGCAATTACTGAATAACATGTTTCGTTTAAAGCTACAAAGGCTCCTTGTGGTGAAGGAGAGTTTCAGTGCCAGAGCAAAGAGTGCATTGCTGACAGCCTCGTGTGCAACAAGCAGCCGGATTGCAAAGATGATTCGGATGAATCTCCACGTTGCGGTAAGATCAAGTGTGAATTCAAATGTTGCAAAAGGTATGTGTAACCAGTGTAACTAATAAGCATGTATTATATTAAAATGACAGGTGTTGATGAGTGTGCCAAAATTGAGATAAGTCAATGCGAGCAGCTCTGCGTCGACAAACCCATCGGATATCAATGCGCGTGCAACCCTGGTTACAAGCTTATGGATGATGGAAAAGCATGTGAAGGTATGTATCAATGTATTATACTTATGCAACTGTTCCATTTGTAATTATTAACACAATTTGTGCAGATATCGATGAATGCAAGGCTTCGTATGCGGTTTGCAGCCAACTGTGCGAAAATGTCCCCGGATCGTATATTTGTAAATGCAACGAAACTTATTATAAAAAAGATCTTGATGAGCACTTGTGCAAGAGGCTGGATAGTAAGTGCTAAGTTATTTAATTAATAGTGTCCTTCGTCACCGAAGTTCTCAAACGAGAATAATATCTGATTTTGCAGGGACACAGCCGTGGTTGATATACAGCAACAGATATTACATCCGAAACCTTACGCTGGACTCTTCCGTATATGGATTAATGAAATCTGGACTGCGTAACGTTGTTGCACTTGGCTTTGACTACACAGACAATCGACTGTATTTCTGCGATGTCGGTAACAAAGTGATTCAAAGGATGTACATCAATGGATCAAATTTGGAGTCGATCGTGCGCCACGACACTCACGGTCTCGAAGGACTTGCCGTGGATTGGGTCGGAAAGTAAGAACCATATTGCCCTTAGAGATGTAATGCTAATAATACTGTGTTAAGAAAATGAGGAACTAAAAACTGTTCATCTTTTCAGGAAAGTCTATTGGTTAGACAGAAACGCGAAGCGGTTGGATGTTTCCGAGATGAACGGAACACATCGACATGCCCTTGTTTACAAGTACATTCACGATCCAAGAGGAATTGCTGTTCACCCTGGAATTGGGTACGTATAACACTGTTCAAATAGCACTAATAAGATTATTAATGAGTATTAAATTTTTTTAATATGTAGACGCTTGTTTTTCTCCGATTGGGGACTTCAACCGTACATCGCTCGCATCGGCATGGATGGAACAAACTTGGAGAGGATTCTTACCGGTGAAAATAAACTAGCTTGGCCGAATGCTCTGACAATTGATTACTACGCCAACCGCCTGTATTGGGCCGATGCTCATTTGGATTACATCGGGTACATCTACTTAATTAGTACAATAACTTATCTTTTATTAGGTTATTTATTTTGATTTTGACGAATTGTAGATCATCGGACTTTGATGGCAAAGATACGAAGGAAATTTTGGCTAATGTGCCGCACGTGTTCTCCATTACCATATTCGACAATTACATGATTTGGACCGATTGGAATCTGAAGGGCATTCAGAGAGCAAGCAAATTGAATGGCAGTGATGTAGTGACGCTGCGTAACACTACCCACCGGCCTTATTCTGTGGTAGTCTACCACCCACTTGCCCAGCCACATTGTAAGTCATGAATTTTGTATTTATATATAATTGCATGACAGCTAATCATTTGAATTTACAGATGAAAACCCGTGTGGAAGGAACAATGGCGGTTGTTCTCATCTCTGTCTAATTGCACCAGGAGGAAACAGTTTCACTTGCGCTTGTCCGGACAGCTTCACATTGAACAGTGATAATCGCACGTGCAATCCGAATTGTTCTGATGGACAGATGCGTTGCGGGCCTTCGGATGACAGGTGCATTCCTCTGGCGTGGAGGTGCGACGGTGACGATGACTGCAAAGATGGCGTCGATGAACCCAGAAGTTGCCGTATGTATAGACATAATACAGTGCGTTTTCCTATACTATAATCTGATGGTTAATTCCTTTATTCAGCTCCTCGCTTGTGTAAAAGTGGCATGTTTCAATGTCAAAACAACAACTGCACTAGTAGTGTCAACATCTGCGATGGTCATAATGATTGCGGCGATAACTCCGATGAAAACATTTGCCGTAAGTTTTTGGCCATTTCCGTTTTCGAGACTTTTGTACTTTTGTAAAGTACCTGTCTAATATTGGTTATTTTTTCTTAGCGACTATTTGCGCCGAGCATCAGTTCAAATGTGCTACCATTGGCCAGTGCATTCCCAAAGCTTGGGAATGTGATGGCAACGATGACTGCGCGGATAAGTCTGACGAAGACCCTGCAAATTGCAGTGAGTGGAACTAGTTGTAATTTCCATGCATCTACTATGATAATGCCTAATAAGACATCCATCTGTGTCTGGAAATAGGAAGTAAAACTTGCGAACCGGAGTTGGAGTTTTCGTGCCGCAATGGCAAGTGCATACCGAAGGTCTGGTTCTGCGACTCGGATGATGACTGCGGGGACAATTCGGATGAGCCTGCTCATCTGTGCCGTAAGTGATATTTTTATATTAGCAACACGAAACAATCACTTTCAGAAAACTTGCGGCCAGTATATTTACAAGGTACATAATGTCTGAATTCGAAGGAAACCGCAACTGCAATCACGGCTGGCAAAAGTGTCCGGGTAGAGGAAACTATCGCTGCATTCCAACTTGGCTTTTCTGTGATGGCCGGGATAACTGCAGGGACATGTCTGATGAGACCAATCCGCAATTCTGCCCACCGTGTCACAACACCGGTGACTTCAAATGTAATAACAACAGGTGCATCCCGCGACATTGGATGTGTGACTTCGAAGATGACTGCACTGATAATTCCGACGAAGACCCTACGATGTGTTGTATGTATCTACTTACCAGCATTTAAACTCCGGCTCCTACTGCAAGTCAATTGAAACAATTCATTCTTCTTGCAGCTCATCTGTATAGAAATTGCTCGGAAACCGAATTCCGCTGCGGCAACCGCAGATGCATACAGCACGCTTGGCAGTGTGATGGTGATGATGATTGTGGTGATAACAGTGATGAGAAAAATTGCGAAACTTACCAATGCCAAGTTAGCTTCGGATGAATTGATTATGTATATATTACGGTGATCAGTCCACCTGATGAAATATTACCTCATTCTAGGCAGACCAATTCAAGTGTTTATCCGGACAGTGCATTGGCAATCGATTCCGATGCGATGGAGAATTGGACTGCTTTGATGCCTCAGATGAATCTAATTGTAGCAGCAGATTCCCTGATGGTCGGCATTGTGCTCCTAGCCAATTCCAGTGCACAAATCGGGTAAGGAATATTCTTTATGACCATTCTTAGCATTGTTTTATGTGTAACGTATGGCAACTTTTCAACTTGCGCCTGTTCATTTGCCAGGTGTGCATAAAAACGGATTTTGTCTGCGATGGGGACAACGATTGCGGTGATCAGTCTGATGAAGAAAATTGCCGTAAGTACTTGTTACTCCATCATAGTAGTATTATTAGTTGGTGGGGTAATTTAGTGATGTGCTAAACAGTACGAAAGGAAATTTGTGAAAATGTAACATTTCTAGTCGTAAGCTATTTGTTGTTCAAGTTTGCAGCCTTAATTCTAATCTGTGAAGTACCTTATTTTGTTGGAATTAATGTATTCCTACACCGGTTTTCTGTAAATGTATTAAAAGGGACATAGATCCGCAGAGGATCTTGGACAGCTAGACTAAAGTTTACTATTTTAATATACTAATGTATGATTGTATGGTTTGGTTTTCAGGTGATAAGACATGCGACACTTCGCAGAAATTCCTATGTGATAACGGTGCGTGCATATCTAAGTGGCTGTTGTGTAACGGAGTGGACAACTGCGGTGATGGCTCGGATGAGAACAACTTGGCACTTTGCAAACCGCAACCGCGAGCTTGCACCTCGACTGAATTCAAGTGCGCCAACCATAAATGTGTTCCTCGGGAGAAAGTGTGTGATCATCACGACGATTGTGGAGATAGATCGGATGAGCTTGGATGTCGTAAGTTGTTCGAATTAGATACCTAGATGTGCGTGGAATGAGAATGGATTCTAATCTGGTCCATTGTTTTTCGTAGACTTCCTTGGATCATGTTCTGAAAAACACAGTTGTCTGCAAGATTGCACGGACATTTCCCGTGGTACTCAAAAAGGTTACATATGCCACTGTAAAAACGGATACATCACGGACACCTCAAACCCGAAAAACTGCTTGGGTAATGTTAACTGTAGTTTAATTATTCCCTGGTTTTGTGCAATTGTTAATGAGAATAAATTATCTGACAACGTGTAGATGTTGATGAATGCTCATCTTTATTGCTCAACAACTGTTCTCAAACGTGCAATAATGAAAAGGGAGATTTTGTATGCAAATGTAAAGCTGGGTTTACGGCAGTTGGAAGCAGCTGTGCTGCAACGGGTCAGTACATTAGATTTGATTGTTATTTTTATACAAAATTTTTGAAAATATTCTTACAACGTTTCATTATTGTTTTAGGATATTCCACATTGGTGTTCATTGAGGGCCCATATCTCATGAACTACGTGTTGGAAACCAGGGACACTGGGCTATTGGTGCACGGTGAAACACGCATCCAAGCGATCGACTATGATCCCATAGATAGTATGCAAAAATCATTGACTAGATATTATATTATGCAACATTGGGATTATGGTGATATGAAATATTTGTCAATCTTTGCAGATCTTCTCTACTGGACAGATATGATGGACCGAACAATAAGGCGATCGCATATGTTCAACGAATCGGGCAAATTTGCACCTGGTTTGGCACAAGATCTGCAACTTAAAGGTCTTAGCCAGCCAAGGGGTGTTGCGGTCGATTGGATTGCTAGGTATGAATTCATTTAACAAGCCAATAGACAGTTATATTGTTTTTTTGAAGCTGGACATTCATTATTTAAAATTGCGAGAAACTAATAAGTTTTATATCTAATTTTGTATAGTTATATTTTTGCTCAAATAGTGATTATTTATTGCGAATATCATATAATTTAGAGATGAACTGACGTGAATTCTTGTTTTCTAATATAAATTTAATTATTTCTTTATTGTAGAAACCTGTATTGGACCGATACAAACCTTACCAGCACCAATCCTACTGGAAATATTTATGTTGGCATGTTGGATGGCAGATACAAACGTTCTCTTGCTCACAAGGACATAGAGATCCCCACTGACATTGTGGTAGCCCCTGAACTTGGGTAACTATAATTAAAATTTTACCTGTTTATATTTTTATGTATACTTATCGTAAGCGGCTTGGAAATTCTGATAACTATCTGGTTTTAGAATGATGTTCTGGACTGATGCCGGAAGCGTGCCCCGTTTGGAAGGTGCCTGGATGGACGGAACTCACCGATTCATTTTGGTTGCGGACCGCATCGCGTTGCCAACTGGTTTAGCTATCGATTCCGCAATGGACCACCGTTTATATTGGGTCGATCCGAAACTGGATTCCATCGAGTCTGTCAATTGGCATGGCAGTGACCGTGTTACTATAAAGTCTGGAGGTTTGTTGAAGTTATATTGCTTGATGTGACATTTTATAGAAGTTGGGTCAACTGAACTTCTCACTAACATGCTATTATGGTTTAAATAGCATCTCATCCTTATAACCTGGACATTTTTGAGAGTGCCATGTACTGGGTTACACAAGGCAAAGGGGCACTGTATAAACAGGATAAATTTGGAAGAGGAGTCCATCAACGGATCACGGAGAACCGACACAGTTTAATGGATGTGAAGATTTTCCATCCGCAGCGATACAACCGATCCAGTAAGTGAACTTTTACGTTTAGTTTTTATCATGATTGAAATAAATTAATTTTTAAACTTTAAAACGCGATTATCTCCTAAACCGGAAGAGTTAGGACGATTCCGAGGATATATTC
>JAQFZQ010000915.1:0-24636 GCA_034696005.1 Glomeris marginata
TGGGTCGTAGTTTTCTACATCCTTAATTTCAAAAAAGCCAAAATTAAACCATATTCAACAAGTTCAATTTTCTTTTACATGATAAGAATGTATGTCCTACCTGCACAAGCAATGGATTGCCAAATCGAAGAGCACTTTCCAAATTCTTCCTAAAAGCATCATCCAAGAAGCTGGTTTTTGTAATCTTCCGATCTTTGTATTCATTCATTATGAATTTGGTAGCCTGCCCAGATGGATCGATGACAAGAGGGTAGCGGTTGAATCGCTTCAACATGATTGCATTTTCAGTGCAAAGATCATCTGCAGGCAGGGCATTTGCTTGCCAACGTAGACGCTCATCAGGATTGGACAGGTACTCAGTCCTGGCCAGATCTGCACGGTACAAAATTCCCGCTTGCTGCAGATGCTGGCACCAGTTGTTGAACAGATTTCTCCTATACTGTTGGTCGAAATAGCCTGCACATCAAAATGTAATATGACTACACAACACGAGCAAATATAGCAAAACCCGAAGATGTGTTTGAAAATCTCACCAGCATAGGCCAGGAAAGCAGACGACAACAATACATCACCCACGATTGTCGCCATCTGGTTGCGGAAAGTTTCACTTCCGGTTTCCCAACGTTGACGTTCAGATGCTAAACTCTTCAATAATGCCATACTACGATCCACCTAAAATTTGGAAAATAGCACGCAATGTTAGTACAATCGTATCATTTTACATGCAGCGATTTTCTCCAGTGAGCATTTTACACGATTTTACACTTACTTTGGCTTGAACATTTGCCAAATCGGTTTTAATTGCTTGCGCTTGACTGATTAGCACAGCATATTCTTCTTTGTATGCAGCAATACTCTTCTCCAATTGTGCAATGAGCATCTGCACTTCCTCGCCCTTCTGCTTGTTACGATCAGCTTGCTCTTGTAAACTTTGCAATTCATTTCTCAGTGGCTCAACACGTTTCAACATATCAGCATAGTTTATCTGAAAACCATACATATCACGGTCACTACCAAAAATTAGCAAATTGCAGGTTCAGGGGGATAAACTAACCTGTGCCGTGGCCCACTTCACCATTGGGCCGCACGCAACACTGGCACGGTTAACCTTCTCAAAATTGTAATCTGGATTGTCCAAGTACCGCGATTTCATTTTTTCTCTGACATCATCTCTGAAATGAAGAGGAATACATTTCAATGCGATGTACGCAAAAAATAAAATATACTAGTAATTGCATAAGTGAAATAATAATCGAGAATGTTCACGCTTCTGACAAGTTCTAATTTCCTTACGAGATATCATCGGTCGAGTAGTTGATGATGGTACCGATGAAGTTTTCTCTGATGATCACGGACCGGATCGCCTTCCAGTCAGTGGCAGCTTCACCCAGCATTAGACATATGGCTTCCAAAGCTAGTTTGACAGGTTTTGGAGGGTTGACCATGGAACGAACCTCTACCAGGTTGTGCTTCGTGATAGATTTCACAGCTGAAATCAGGAACATAACATAAAAACAAATACCCCGAATGTAATCATATATTCATTACAGGTAATTGTAAACTTACCTTGCTGAGCTTCAATGACAGCAGGCTCCACTTGGTCTAAATCAACCATAACACTCTTCTTCTTTTCCGCAATCTCTTCAGTTTGTCTCTGAAACCCACATATTGGCAACATAGTACTTACGAAGCACAATTACATCATGATATACACTATCATACCATCAACGCAGCCTGGATCTCCTGCGACTGCACTTTCTTTTTCTCTGCCTCTTGTTGATCTTTCACCATTTGGCGAAGCTTGGCGTTCGCGGCATCATTTTTCACTTGCAACTCGTTACTCTTCAGAGCTAAACTCTTTTGCAGCTCTTCCACTTGCTCAACAGTTTCTCGGATTTTTTGTAGACCAACATTCAAATGCAACTGTTGCTCTTCCAAATCTGCTCGTTTTTCATTAAACAGTTTTACCTAGCAATGCATGCAACAAGTCATTGCATATCAGCAACTATCATGTTGCAGCTTGAGCATCAATTAATTTCAGGCAATACATACATAATGGTTGATGAAGTCCAAATAGTGTCTGGGAGTCAAAGCAGTAGTACGGCCACCACGGCGTGCGAGGCGACTGTTGGTTCTATCAAGCGTTTGATGGACATGCACAAAGGCATTGACTATAGCATGTCTGTGTGAAGGTGGTAGCGAAAGGCCATCAAATGCAACAGGGAAATGAGTTGGAGCCTCGTACTGTATGCAAATAAAGAGTCACGACATCAGCACAATAGGGGGAAAGGGGGGATTCAAAATGGACACAAATTCATAATGCTAAATTTCAAATTGAAAACTAGAGACAAACATGAAGTAAATTACATTAGATAATACAACGAAGTTTATACTTACATTGTTTCTCTCCAAATCCAGTTTGTTGGTAAACTCACGACCGACTTGGAAAAGAGCCCCATCGGACCATCCACCGAACCAATTCAAAACACACCTATAATAAGAAAAAAAAAACGGAATGAGAGCAACTGAAAATGTGATAGACACCATTTTATATACGGAAGTACGACAAGTTGATTTGCCTGTTAAACAAAGCAGGAGAAGTTGCTGCACGGTCCTTCAATCCTTCAGCGGAGGGATTCATGGTAAACACCACATGGAGATTGTGCATCACCTGGCAACGATTTAAAAATTACATAACGACAACAAAGTTTTAAAAATATTTACAAGTACTGTACATTCGAGCCACCCAATGAAATTATAAAAATAAACGAATACAATTAATTGTGTTTTCATGAGCACTAAAACTTGAACAGTTTGAACACTTAATGGATGAAGTAAACTTCTATGTAATTCATCACAGTTGACCGAAGAATACCACAATAGTACCAGTTTATTAACAAAAACAAATTATTTCACTCATTGCAGGGGATTCCTGTACTGTGCAAGTTTTGGTACCGACCTGATGCGTAAACCACTTGTACAACTCTTCACTAGAATCCAGCATTAAGCCTTCTCTCTGTGACCCCTCCTTGCATTGCGTCATCAAAGTAGTGTATTCATCGCCTTCAAAGAGCCCAGGTACTTCTCCATTGGCTAAAAGGGTGTTCATCCTCTCAAGGAAACTTGAATCCAGAACATTTGACTCGTCCAGTATGAAGCACATTTTTTCATCCTAGATTTTGTACTCGACTTTAATACATACTCCAACAACACAGTACAAAATGAAGTGCTGAAATATTACCTTGCATCCAGATCTACGAAGTACATGCCGCAAATCTTCATCGAAATCTTCTGCTGTGTATTTATTATGAACCTAGAGAGGATGCACGCATTTCATTACAATTTACAATAAATGAAACATTTCGTTTCAACAAACTTAAACTTTGCCTATAGGTACTAGTTCCAAGTATAGTACCTTAATCTGGAAAATGGTAAGACCATTCATCCAAGCCACAAATCTTGACAAAGTAGTCTTCCCGGCTCCACTCACTCCAATGAGAAGCAAATGACCTTGCGGTTGTCGGAAAATCCGGTCAATACGCAGAACGTGATCCAGGACTTCATTGAACAACACCAACGGCACATCAAGCTCTTCTTCGTAGAAAACCTGCAGCAGAACAAAAATGTAGACCTCGCCGCAAGAGCGGACATTGCGACATATACCTTCAATCTTGCTTTGGTGTATTCCCGCAGTTCCTCCCGATCTACAGGAACATAATCTTTCGATAACCAGTTGCTGTACAAGATTGGTCTTTCTAAAGCCAAGTTGCGGTTTATATTTGGGAAATGCTTCAAGGCAACAGAGTCGATGCTTTCATCAGTCCAGCTTCGATCTTCTGCATCAACAAGTCTGCAAACCAAACAACATTTGTAACTAAAATTCTGAGGTAGACGAATTACAAAAAATGGCACCTGTCTTGGAAGAGGCGTAATCCTTCATGAGCCCATAATCTCACTAGGCCCTCAACACTCAGAGAATCAAGTGGTTTGATTGCTTCGCAAATGCCACGGACCCAACGCGTCATCTCACGAGGACTGTAGACGTAGTGTGGCTGCATGTCTTGCGTGAACCGCTCCTATAATTGACAGTTCAATTACTACAACAGTTAAAATTATGCTACTCGTCATACAGAAAGTTTGTAGGATTGCACAAACCTGAGATAATAAATACAGTTCCACCATTGCTGCCGTCAATGGGTCAGCATACATCCGAAGTGTCGGTATAAGACGAAGCATAGCTCGATTGAATGTTCCATAGATCTGTTTCAGGGACGTTTCGCCAGGGTAATCCACATAAACTACTGGCACATGGCGTAAAAATCTAAAAAAATGCGATAAAATTCATTTACACCAGCAGAACACAAATCCAGAAACGTTATAAGCAAGGTGTGACAACCTGTGAGTAAGAGGCTTGCGACCAGGGTCAGTAGGTGGATTACATGCTCCCACAAACTGAATTCTTTCAAGCTTCACCCAGGTTTGGTCAGATGTGCGGAAAAATCCTCCGTGTTCCACAAGTTGTCGTAAAAATGAAATCACTCGTTGGGTGCCTAAATGAAATGTTCATTTCGTATTAAATCAAGTTGCAATTTTCAGTGAATAAATCGGCGACTTCGTACCATATTTGTCCATGTCCGGAAGGTTGATTTCATCGCAGAAAAGCACCAACCATTTTCCTAGTTGAATGGGGGCAAGCACGACTCCATTGGGAGTTCGACGATATTCACAGTAATGGTCAAATGTTTTCAATAGTAGCTCTGGAGTAGTTGCACTTGAGAAATTCAATCCCACAACCTAGCACCAAACAAATGCCACATTTACTAAGTATATCAAAATCCAGTTTCACATGCCACAAAATGCAGAAATCATTCCAAAACTAGTACCTCCATGTCTGGAAGTGCTCGTAAAGCACTAAACAGGGTCATAGTCTTTCCCGATCCTGGGGGTCCACAGAGTACCAGAGGCTTGTGCTCAGCCAACCACGTGTACAGCAGGGCCTCATGCCGCACCGTGTCCAAGGTTGGCACGACGACATCAGGTGCCGCAACCTTGTGAGTCTCCACTTCGATCTGAGGAACCTTGCTCTGCCAAGGTACCCATTCACCAGCCAAAGAAACCTAACCAAAGAAAATGTATTAATGGACTGTATCCTACGTACATTTGAAAGTATACATAATTACAGCTCACTTCGTAATCAATAATAGGCGAATTCACAGCCTGGGGTAGAGGGATTGTTGTTATGCTGCGAATGAAATCTCCCAGATCACAACGGGCTTTCATCTTGCCATCACCGGCAAAAGACCATAGCAACGCATGCACCAAGCTTTTCGTAATGTAGTGATCCAATTGATCCGGCTGAAATATATGAAGTCATTTAGCAACGACGAAAATCCGCTCTTGCAGCTCTGAAACGGATTTCAGTTTTACAAGACAGCTTTTAATCACGTTTGTTTACCATAATTGGGAAATCAGGATGAGTGCGATTGTATATCAAGACGTTTCGGGTGGCTTGGTTCAACATTGAGAAAAGAGATCCTAGAGCACGCAACCGCGTGAAGTCCATGACATGCTCTTGGCTGCACGCGAACTCCAAACAGCGGACAACAAGACCATCAGATGTGAAAAATGGGGCACAAATATTTGCAATATCTCGTTGAGCCTAAATTTAAAGAAATCACTTCATAATTACTCGCGCAGTTTGGCATTGAATTTCCTAAAAACTAATTATGGTTCAGTTTGAAACATAAAACAACAATAAAACATTGTTTTGGATATGATCATGAGCGAGTTTCAATACCTGAAGAGTCGGTGAAATGATGTCTTCGCCTTTTGTGGAAACATTTTCCGAGTCACGTTTCTTAACGTACGGTTCCTCTTCGGCTTCTTCCAGAAGAATATTTCTCATTTTGGCCAAGAAGTGTTCGAAGATCATTTCCACGCAAAGAACATCTTCGCTAAACCAAACCATTCCGCAACGGCTAACTGTTGCCAGAGTTGCGTAGCGCAAATCCTGCACCTCGAACATCACTCTCACCTGTTGCGTGGTACAATAAGCACAAAATTTTAGCAAACAGTTAGAACCAGCACACTGAAAAAGCAATAATTTGTTGCCTACATTTGGGGGAAGACTTAACCGTTCACCATTTGGCAACGTCAGCAGTTTATTGTCATCGAGAACACTGTTCAAATTTTCAACCCAGTCTGGATCAACATCCCCATCAAAAATGATCCACTGCCGCTTGTTGATCTCTCCACGGACGTTGTCGATAATCCTTTAAAAACAATACAAAATAGTTAGTAACTACGCCAAAAAACCTATGTGTAAAATTAACATACTTTCTGAGAATATGCGTGAAGAGCCCATCCGTCCATTCTCGCGTGTTTGGATCCAATGTCCCATACAATGCTTCTTTTGAAATAGCCTTTGGGTCAATGACATGTGCTACCCCTTCCACTCCATCAAAACGTTCAAGGGCCCTCAACAGCACTCTCCATGCCATGCTTTTCCCGCTTCCGCTGGGACCCACCATCATCAATCCGTGATTCAATTGTGCAATTTGGTACAGCTGCAAAACCTGAAAAGATGGTTCAAAATCAATAACTGTGTATCCACAATGCAAACTGCTTTTGGGACACTAAATTATCACACTTACTTTATCCATCCACGCTACACCATGTTCTTCACCTTCACCAAACACGAGATACATCTCTTGGCACACGCCACGAATGTGTTTCTTCAACGATTCCATTTCAGCCCGTGTGTATGCAATTCCTGGGAATACATCTGAAAGCAGGCTGAATAACAGTGGAATATCTTCTGCCACAAGTTTTGGAACCATTGTTTCACAAACACTCTGGATGAGAATCTATCAGAAATATAATATTCATTGCAATGGTAATTCTACTTAATGTGGATGCAATACAGACAAGGGCTGCATCAAATAAGTCACCTCCTGTTCAGGGATGCTTTCCGCAATGATCGATTCGTCATTAATCTTCTCGCCTCTTCCCTCAAGACCCTCTTTGATACGGAGAATACGATCACGCTTCACATTGCCAGCACTGACCAAAACACTTTTGAGGGCACGAAGACCAAAATCGTAATGGGATTGGTTTGAGAGTTGTTCATCGCACAACCTAAATTACAAAAACACATAATTACAACCCACACTGCACATGATACATCATGAATGTGAACCAATCATTGCATTCTCTTTCACAGAGCCAATGTCATCTCATAAAACACTCACTTGAAGAATGGGACAATCTTGCTCGCGAGTTTCTCAGCTGTGCGGAATCCTTGTGAGAAAAGCATCACCTGGGCAATGAGCTGCCTATCTGGGGTGGTCATGGCCAAACTTCTAAACAACTTCTTCAGATTGTCTGGGAGGTTCGAGCGTCCAGCATAGCCGGGATTCATCGTGATGAATATAGCCATGTCAGAGTGGACACGCACTTGTTTGCCGATCAGCTCAACAGTCAAATCTGGAACAATTTTTAGTCAGTGCAAACAAGTTATAAAGAGCACAACACGAAAGCTTAAAAGAACATCATCATACCAGAGTCATTTTTGTTCTTCAGATTCCTAAGAGCCTCTTGGATAGTCTGAATCTGCTGCGAAACCGCAGACAACATCCTTTCCTCAAGTCGATTAAACTCGTCAAAGCAACCCCAAGCTCCCACTTGACACAGACCAACGAAAATTCTTCCCATTGCCTTCAAACATTCAAAGTTGTAATATCAACAACTTTCTAGGACATGGCAAGTAAATGAAATCATACCTGGAAGTCGAAAGTTTCATCACAATTGAAAACCAAAACAAATCTGCCCAGTTGGTGGCCAAGGGCTTTCACGGATTCTGTTTTCCCAGTTCCAGCAGGACCTGAAATAAAACAATTATTTATAATCTTTAATTATGTTACATTGGTTACATCTAAATAAAGACAATCTGGCAGCATAAATTACCAAACGGTGATCCTCCCAACCGAGACTCAAGAGCTTGAGTCATTGTCAAGTAACACCGGTCTGTCAAAGGTGTCTGTACCAATTTCTCTTGAACACCAAGGTATTCAAAGCCATAGTTGAATCTGGCATTTCCCATATGGATGGAAAGTTGTTGCAATACATCGGTCTGCTTGGGGTCAAAATAGTAGCGCATCTGGCATAGCCAACGGAAAGATTTTGGGTTTATCACTTCATGCCGCATCAGATCGCGAGTTACGTCTCGCTTGTGGACAAATTCAGTGATCTGCAAAAATGCATCAATATTAATACTGTCATCAATAAACAAACATTACTATACTATACTTACAAGATGTTCCAACTTCTTTCTGCGCACTGGAGGCTGTTCTTGTAGCACCGAGTCAGCAAGGACATTGATGGTGCTCTCAACTTGTTGGAGCACAGCTTCCACAGGCTTCATCCCTTTATCAGTTGCATTTGCAATTGCGTGAAGGGCATTATCCATTTCTTCGGACCAAGATATCTGGACTGCCAACACGACTATCTGATCCTAAAATAAGAAACGATTTTTATTTAGACAAAATTTAGCAACATGCGATTGCACATGCAATCAATAGACTAAACACCAAGATCTTACTTGATATTTGTCCACCCATTTGAGATACGCTTCCGGCTGGATGGATCCTTGGCGAAAGTTCTGCACATCCGCAACAGCAGCAGCCAGAAGTTTTGCAAGGGTAACCCGCATCTCCTTCTCTACCAATGTGAGCCACTCGTTGATTTTGGGATGTTGTACAATCGAAACTGGATTGCTGAATTCAACCTGAAATTATTTGACATCATAAATAAATGTAAAATAAATTCCCGACTGAAACTTTATGTAATAACATTATACCTCTTCTCCTTCCCTGGAGGCAATTCCAGTGACAAGGGTGTCATTTTCTTTTAGAAGGATTGCAGACACTCCAGCGAACATCTTTTTGAAATGCTTTTGAAGACGTGGAACATTTTTACTGTTGCCAATAATCTCCAGAAGGTCTTCGTCTCCAACAAAGTAAAATCTGCAAATGTGTAACAAACGGGATCGGTAAGCACTACAATTGACGTTTCTAACCATTAAAGGTTACAAAAACCTATATGGCACCTTGGGAACGAAGATCTTTCACGCTCCAAATATTCTCCAAGTGCCTTCTGGATTTTCCCAAGGAGGTCTGCAAGCCGTTCCAGGGCACGCTGAACTCCAGGGATGTTCACCACATCCATCACCATTGGAGACTTGTGTACCTTTTTCATCAGAGTCAAAAACTCTGTGCTGATGCTACATATAAACAGTTACACATTGTTATAATAATATCTTTTAAACTTATATGATACAGCAGAACTTGCACATCTCTTACCTTTGAAAGCGAGACGTTTCCACTGGCAACAGCGTCTTGATGTCAGCACTTCCCGAGAAAATTCCCTCAAGATACACCCATCTCCTTTGGACATCAATCCAAACGTCAAACAAAGCATTGATGCGATTCAATTTATCTTCCCAGGTGAGAGCTTCCTCTTCAAACACCTAACCAGAATAATCTTATCAAATTCCGTTACATGAAATAATTTTCACGCAATGAACGTATGCGAAATACTTTGTAGTACGGTGACAATTTCATTGCAGCGACAGAATTGATGTGTTCCTTCACTTTATTGAATAAGTCATCCCAACCACGGATCAAATGGCACTTGTTGTGATAGTTGATCAAATCCAATTCGTAGTTTTGCCATGCCTCACGGACCTATAAAAAAAAAACACGAAAAGGTAACAGAAGCTTTTTGAGGAACATTACCAACAAATAATATACCTGTTTCAGGAACTCCTCTAGAGCCATTTCTCCTTGTGCCACAAGAATGACATCTTTAATAATCGCTTCGTTCTTTTGCAGGTCAACATCCCAAACTTGGCCCAGAGTAAGATCCGACAGCACCCAGTTTACACGCAGCTGTCTCATCAACTGTTTCCAATGTCGCTCTTTCAGAGCGTCCGATTTCAGTTCCACAACTGACATGTTTACCTACACAGAGAACATTCTATTACATATTATATGGGCCGGTTGTTGTTGCATAATTTAGTGAAATACACCTACTTTAGCGTAACTCTGCAGAAGCTTTTTCACGTATTCGTACGATGCGTACTGCCGAAGTCGAGCTGGCAGGTCCTTCAGCTGATTTTGAAGCGCATCTAATTGTTGACGCAGCTAAACACAACATTTATTTATTAGTTTCACTGCCCAAGTTTCCCTGTCAATTATCCAACGTACTTTTCTGGGTTGGACAGAAAGCCATGGCTTCTCCTTCATTTCGTCAATTTGCTCCCAAATCTTTGACAGTTCTGCCCAAACACCCTTCAGGTCCTGCATCTCTTCCAATGCAACCGTGACACGCTCTTCGCTGGGATTAAATGCTCCTACAGGAAGGACATGTTTAAAATAACGCAAATTTTAACTGCATTCCACATTTATTTAAAATTACCAGGTTCTTGAAGCTCCAAAGCTTCTTTTGCCTTCTGGATGTTACTCCGGTCTTCCTTGAGCCTCTGAAATTTCGATTCAAATATTGCCAGTTGGGAAATGGCTTGATCTGGGCGAAGGAATCCTTCCACGGGTTTGTTCTTCTCCCAATCTCC
Organism: Glomeris marginata; assembly: GCA_034696005.1. NCBI lineage: Eukaryota > Metazoa > Arthropoda > Diplopoda > Glomerida > Glomeridae > Glomeris > Glomeris marginata. The sequence goes on from JAQFZQ010000915.1 coordinate 10,631, forward strand.
CAGAATGTCACTCGTACGTCCTTCGACAGCCTTATCCTCAGTAACTATCTTCATTTGCAAGCTGGCTACTTGAGTCTGGATAGAAGAATCCTTTCTCTTGATGATCTCATTGAAAGCACCCCATTCGCCTTCAATGTTGTCGATGTGTAACCAAGAGTTGGGAAACTGGAATCGTTGCCTTTCCAATATGCGTTGACCATCTTTGAAAACCTGCAACGAATCCATGACAGCGATTCATATACATTTCAACTTACTTGTATGTAGTATTTCAATTAGCCAGCGATAAAATACACTACCTCAACTTGTTTTTCCCAGCTTTTCATGCTGCGCTTCAAAGACTGTACATTGGTTATTACTGTCACTGCTTCTGAAGTACTGGCAGTGTCAATAGTTTGCTGTTCCAAGTCCGAGCGAGACTGAAACGAAAACATTTGTCATTTAAACTTTAAACCACTCCACGTAAATATAAATTATATTTTAGACAAAAATTATTACCTTTGCTATTGAAGAATGGAATTGACTCATCTCATTTCCCAGAAGAGTGCCAAACTTCCCCAAAACTTCTTTATGCCACGAATCGTACTTTAACGACACCTTCGATTGCACTTTGGCATAATCTATAACTATGGGTCCAAACTCTTTTCGCACTTCAGTCGTGTCAAACGTAGTCCTTGATTTTCTGCATTGAAATTCGGTTTTAATTACTACATAAATAGATTGGACTACTCTAAAAATATTGTGCCCCACACCGACGCATGTTATCTCACCGAATATCATTCAAAATCCTCATCCACATATGGATATCATCTCCAAGACGGCCATACAGCATATCCGGTTGTAGATCCCAAAGCGCTTGATATCTCAGCCATTCATCAACGTAGTGTTCAACTTCATCCAGTTTGTTTTCAATTGCCTGGTACGATGCTTCTAGCACACCAGGTCCATCTGGGAGTTTGGTTAACAGATTTCGATACGTCTGTGATGTTGGACGCTCCAAACCAACCTGAAATTCCAGGTACATGGATTAATCGTGAAAGGAAACTGCTGTGCTATTTGCCAACACACCTGGTAGCGAGTGCTTTGTATTCTTGTCTGTGTAGTAATTATTGCTTCCCAAGCAAACAGTTGCTGCATTATGCTATAACGAGCTTCTTCAATACTGGGATGCAAATACATAATCTGGTTGGTTATTCGCACTTCGTGTACCAAACCAGTTATGTGTGGTTCACCACCGAGCTTATGGGTTGGAACCGAAGGTGCATCTGTATCCATACAGAAGTCCAAATCAACCTATAAAACGTAATGGTTAATATTAGTTTCAGCAGAAGCATAAATAATAACTAATAACAGCAACTCACATGTTTTCCCATCAAACAATGCGTCCATGCCTCGAGCCCAGCTTGCAATCTAACCGCCAATTTCTTCTCAACTTCTTCGTCTAGTTGACCAACCCAAGTGTTGAGGTTGGAATACTGGCGCAAGCTTAGATCATCCACTGCTTTCTGAATTTTACTCAAAATCTCCATGAATATTTGAGCACCGTACACGCAGGACTCTAAAGATTTGACATCTGCATCGATTTGCTCCTCGACAATCAACAAGTCATCAACCTAATTAATAGAGTCAGAACATCATCGAAAATGACAGGACACGAGACGGGACATAAAATAAATTTCAAATGGTCAACCTTTTCTTGAAAATTGAATATTATCTCGGCAAGCTTCTGCACATTTTGGTCCAGTCTATAAGATTCCCATACTAGGCTGATAACCTAAGAAGCGAATTAATTTCAACTTTACCGAATCCGAATAACGGAGCATTGTACGAGTGCAAATACCTCCGAAACCAACTGTTGCACATTGCGCTTTAATCCAGCTACCAACACCTCAATGCTTGGTCTTTCTTCTACTTTCTGACATGTTCGCTCGTAAGTGCGTACACTTTCAATGAGTGAAATCGCGAACGGATATAATTGGGCGGCTTGATGTGCCTTGTTCACGATGGTCAGCGGCACTCGGAAACCAAGGCCTTTCAAGTTGCGGACCTATAAAACAAAATCGCATTAACAATTGGCATGTTGCATACTTATATTTAAGTAAAGATTAAAAACCAAAAAACTTACTTCCTTTGACAACGTGATTATTTCGGGAAGAAAATTCACTTTCAATCTGAGCAGGCTGCCTTTTTCAGTACGAGCACGTTGGCTTTCAATAGCAAAGATTCTTCCACACACTCCAAGATTTCTTTGCTGCACCTTTAAACCACATCGAAACACTATGGGTCAGTTACGTGCCAATGCAACAACACAAATTATACTTAGTGGCAAGTAACTTTATTTTAGTAACGCGTACTTTTCTAGCCCAATCTTCGAATATCTCCTGTGTGTTTAGTTTCAAACGGAAACTATCCCCATCAGCCTTCAACTTCTGTCCTTCCACGTGGTTTTCCCAACCTTTTCCAAGCACATCTTCGACTCTTCTCATGTAGGTAGTCAATTGCCGGTCAATCTGTTGAATGCCAACATTTCAGATTTGGAGCCAAAATAAACATTAGCAAGCAACTTATTGAAATTCCATGCTGCACACCTGTTTGGCCCAAATTATTGACCCCGAAACTGGTGGAAGATCCCTGGTCTTACTCATCTTGCAGGACTTGCTTTGAAGATATTGGACCTATCATTGGAGAATATAACTCACAGCATCCACAAAAGACATTTTTATCTCACAGGATTACATCAGACTATACCTTAAACTTTTCATGTAGCGTTTCGATGTCATCCTTTACACGCTGAATAAGTTGAGTCTGGTATTCTCGGATGGCTCCTCTTATATGTGGCCGCACAAAGAGGGCGTTGAATCGAGAGAATATACGGAACATTTCATTTGCATTTTTCGCAGTTCCCAGCTGATCACGAAGTCGAGCCGAGATTCGAGTTTCCACGCGGTCGATGCGCTCATCGTAACTAAAATTGCCAAGCGAATGCCATCATCACCTTTCATAAAACAGACAAAATACACACCCTTAACAACACCAAGTTACCGTTTCACCGCAGCATCCCACGCTTCACTTCCATCCTTGGAAATATCCAGACCATCCACTTCCTTTACGTTCTCGTACGCAAGTTGTACCTCCTGCAATTGCCAACACGTTACTCAATGCAGCCACAAACGATAAGGAATTGATGGATTTTATGCAAATTACCTCGATGGCATTAGCATCGGTGGAACCCAAGGAATCGGACTGTTGAAGGTCTTCGGCATTTTCATCAGCTGTTCCAAGTGCTGGATAAGATCTCTGCACAGTTGGGCGTAGCACACGTAATATAACCGCACGCAGCTGTTCATGTTGCCGACGGAACCTAGCGTACACGTAAACAGGCATTTTACAAATATTATAAAAATGGTGAACATAATCTTCGAAAGAGATTGATATTGATCACCATTATCGAGCAATTACTTACTTTCTCATTTGTTCCATGCGTGACTGGAGTCGTTTGTGTGCAGGAATGGCACGCCACACTACTTTCAGTTGCTCATCTCGCTTCTTCTTCACTAGATCTCTTAACAGTCCTTGAAGCTTTTCGTTCTCATCATCCCAGGCATTAAACACGAGGAAGCATGCATTCATTACTTTCTCAAACTCGTCGAAAGGGATATGCATCAGTCTGCGAGTGCCCAGAACCTGGAATTCAATAAATATTATAGCTGCGCAAACACTATACGTAACACTAAAAGCCCACACATGTACCACCTTTAACAATTGATTCATCAGATCTCTGGAGATGGCTTCCACAAGTCTCAAGGCCCTTTGAATTGGGTACTTCGTGATACGGATCTTTCTCAGATGGTTGAAAATTGCTCGGAGAGCCTCGCTGATGCGTTCCAACTCGGAAGATGACAATAGGTCATTTATGGGAAAATCTTTCATTAACGTATTGTAGTCGCTGACGGTAGACAAAGCATGTTTCAACCCTAGACAACGCATACAATGTTTCCTTAGTAACTTCGAATTTTGCTGTCTGAGTCAAATGCCATAATTTTAACCTGTGTCTGTATCAAAGCTGACTGTTGCGTGGAACCGCTTTCCATGTTTCAGGATATCAAGGGTCAGTGCGACTTCTAAGCTTTCACGTTTCTCTTGAATCCTGTGTAATGCCCGTTCCAGGTTAAGCCAGAAGCTTATCTCTTGCAGCGCCGTCCCCGAAGATGGGTCTCGATCAAGTTTTGTGACCTTGAAGTCAATTACAAAAAAAGTCTTTAATAATAGTAAATTTCAGCACTGCAATTTTCATTCTACAAGGGGCCAGTTTACTTTCTGAATTTCCCGAATCCATCGATTCACACCATTTTGAAGCTGGTTAAGGAAAGTCGAATCTTCTATCTTGTCTCCAAAATCTGCCACTTTCGCTTTCGCACCGTCGTCGGCGCACTTCTTCACTATCTGGCCAATAACTTGGTGGATTGGCAGAGATATTTCGGGAATATCAATGTTTTGTTGCAAATGCAATAATCCCATTTCGAGCTCGGCGATCTTCTTTTCGACTGATGGCACCATTTTGTCTCCATCCCTGCAAGAAGTATAATTCATTGCAACGTATAATCACTCAATTTTTAATATGTAGACTCTGAAAATAAAATACCTGACTGCTTTTCCTGATTCCTTCACGTAAGATTTGAAATAAGGTGATATAACGTTGCTGATGTAAGAGTGCAACGTTTCATATGGAGAACCATCACTCAGCTTGACATGCCAAAACTGAGCAGCAATTGGTTTTTCAGCTTCAAGTACTGCTCCACATTTCACCAGTGCAATACTGAATAATATCAAAATAAATATATTCGTTATTATATTGTAACTAATTCGTGTCACATTTGGTACTAAAACATGCTAGTTTATTATCACCTTATCATTTTGGGATTGACATATTTTATGTCGTTGCCAAAGGAGTACTGTACTCCATCCTTATCTTCTTCTTCTGGGCCGTGTTCACCTTCCTCATCTGGATATAAAAATTATATTGTCAATAATATTACCAAATCGCCCGACAATACAGCAATATTTTTCTATATAGTCTTGCCTTTGCTGGAAATACGATTGACCAGTAATGTCCGAGTTTGTGTATCAGAAATGAATTTGCGCAGTACATCTGCGTTGTCTTTATCACACAAGGCCGCTTCAAGGGCCGTTTGCGCGACTCCATTGTCTTCCAAAATTACGGGTAGGAATTTGACAAGAAAATCGGTGAAGTGTTTCAAATCGACGACCGGAACTGTCACATTTGCGGAACTGGCCGACTCAGCCGAACCGGCACCCGACATCGGGCCAGAATCTACGTCCGCCATTTTATCTCACAGCCACGATTTCATCATTCGATTCTCAGTTTTGTACAGAAACCCCCTGCACGCATCTACAGTACACAACATCAAATAGTGAATATAAACATTCCTAAACACTTTCACACGGACGATTAACGTTCAGACCACAACAGAACTGAATTTAAAAGCCGGCTCAATCAAGGTCACAGAATGACAGGTGTGGTCATATTCCCCGTCATATTCGGCGAAAGCTCGTCACGTTAATTTGGGCAACAGTATAGAGCATTGATTAGAACCTACCTATCGCTCTCGAAGTGCAAAGCGAAGCAGAAATCTTTGATATTCGTCGTCCACAAAATGAACTCGGTGTGAAAGAACGACGAAACCACGCTCACAAAAGAAGTGTGTACTTTGGCGTGCTAGACGGGTGGTTGAAGGAACATCAGTTCGGGATGCCACCACCAGGGTTAAATTATGACTGATGCAAAAGCGCTTGCGGTAAGGGCGCTACGCGCGAGTTTTGAAATTTTTTCCGAGGTAATTTCAAAGTACTTTTATAATTCACGTAATTAAACATAAAAATTGTAGTGACATCTTTGTGAAATTAAATTTGCTCGTTGTTTTGTTTCCTCCGGTGATTTAATTCCATTCAAACTATATATGAAAATTTGAGATTGCAAACTATGGAATTTTTTTGTTAGGGTATATGAATTAAAACCCAATCGAACTGGAACAAACCAGATCGACAGCTGTTTTTCAATAATTTATTGAATCATTAATAAACACCAGCAGTTTTTCATTTCAAATGAAGATTCTGTGAAACATGGTAATGTTAAATACAAACATTTCTCAAGTTTAGTCGATCAAACACAACTTTACAAATCGTCATCATCAAACTATACAGATATCAACTGAAACCAGTCCAGAGGAAAACTATTTTCCATTTGCTTACAAACGACAGTGACATATTTTTTAGGCAAACAAAATTGTTTCCAGCGCTCCAACACGGTGTACGTAGTCATAGTGCCAACTCAAACCTCATCTTACCTGTGTACAAATACATTATAACCCAGATCGTTTAGCATCTTCTTTAACTTTCCATAGCATAAGTTCCATACATGCAGCAGCATCCTCATTACTGTCATGACCACCAACTAAAAGTAAAAATACTTGCAGCAGCAGAACTGATGCAAATACACTTTTTAAAAGTACATTCCTACCATCATTTTGGATGAGTTTCTTCAAATACTCGGCAGTAAGGTTCCTGAGAGCTCGTTTAAACGGCAGTCCTCTTTTATGTGGGAAAACAACACTAGTGTCCACAACAGTACCGTGAATAAGCTGCAATATGCAAACCACTCTTTAATACATATACCGACAATTGAATATATTCATATAAGGGTAAAACCTTAAGAGCTTTGAAATCACTGTCTAAACTGTGGCCAATTAAAATGGTTTCAGATCCAAATTTGTTCAGTAGGACAGCTTGAACATCACGGATTGACGTTGCAACACCCCTCATATCTTCTTCTTTTATACCACTGAATCTGTAAATTTATATAATTCATAACAGTACTATTTAATTCAAAAAGTTTGAAAGGCAATGATGGAGCTTACTGCGTGTTATAATCGACGACTGGGTTTTCCGGTTTCACCAGACTTTCGTATACAGGCTTTAAATTTGGTCCGATAACAGTTATCCTGGTCAATTCACAGCCCATTGTTGTGTAACACTGCAAAATATAAACAATCAAATTAATTTAAGACAGCCTTCATTACGTTCTCTTATATAACAAGTATCCGCCAAAAATGGCAATTTGATTAAACTTTAAAGGTATTTAACTGATAGATTTGCATGACATTATAGTAACAATTACCATTTCACAGTCTAAAGCATATACCCCACAATTTCCATCCATCGGAGGAGACCTTGGCAGTGTTTTCACAAAGCCACGTAAGTTGTCGTAATCACAATTGTCGGAAACATGAAGTTTGCCAACACAGCAGCCACTTGATTGTAAATCACCTCCACAACATGAGTAACTAGTTTCCAAAGCTCCAGCAACTGTAAAACAAAATGCATTATCCATAAGTTTGTGTCAACAGTAGAGCAACAGTTACATACACCAAACTATACTTTTTTTCTTCCATGGCTTGCCGTAATGATACACGCATTCTTCTAAATTGAAATATGCACCCCTTAAATCCACTTGGTAAAGTGTTCCACACCGACAGCAAGTCCTTTCAATAGCTAAACAGATGCAGACCAAGTTTTATGGAAGATTACGTAAAGAATGCAAATCATTCAGTTGGATTTCTTACGGTTGTTGCGCTTCTTAGAATTATCTTTGCCTTTTATCACAGCTCTTCCGGATTCTGTTGGATGTGGCCATGGAAAACCATGCTCTTCCAACTGAGCAGGTGTCAAAATATAACTTTTCAGAAACTCGTACAATGCAGCTCCTGTATTAAAATAAAATACTATACATTTACTAAGAATAACATGTGAAAGTAACTTGCTACATTTAATATTAAATGAAATGCAAATAACATTTGTATTAAGTACTTCAAATACAATAAAATCACCGGAAATGTCGCAGACTTTCTTTTGTTTAGGTCTTTCGATACTGTAGCTAGTGGTTAGAGCTTTTCTGCCTCCGAGAACAAATTCATGAGATAACTTTCGATTTAGGGCCTGGCTTAAAGGTGTTAAACGCGATTTCGCTGTTGGCTGTGCAGAACTGGCAGGCTTGGCAGCAGAAGGGTTCCTGACAGAGTAAGATTTATATATAATTTACATCTGGCAATAAAGTTGTCACATTATACATAATATTGAAATAAAATTTGTGTTGCCTAAAAATTGCATATTTTCTCCAAATAATTCAGACATTTTGCTGTGAATTTCCCGTCTTTGTTACATGTATTTTATTCTTTATCTTATAAAATTCCTGCAATGACTGCACCGAACACCACAAAACACACATAAAGTGTTTATTGCATACATGAAACAAAGAAAGGAAATTCATAACTAAATTATAATTATACTTATTAAATGTAACAGAAAAATATACCAGTATAGCTTATATTCTATACAACATTGTGAATTAAATCCCTGTAGAATTTTTAAGGCAATACTGATCCGAACCTTGCAGTTGCACTAGCCGTCCTTTCGCTTCTCAGCCGCTTGATAGCATTAACAGTGACATTCAGATACACAGTCCTGTTTGTGCTTCGATCGTAAGCAGATTTCTCTTCAGCCAGTGCCTAATAAAAAAAGAGAGGCCCACGGTTTACATTGACGTGTATTCGCATAGCTAATTCATTTTGACACAAGGTCCCGTACCCGATCATAGGCATCCTGCTGCGTATCGTAAATTTTCAAACATTCATCAATAAAAATATTGAGGTAGCGCTGCCTAATACTTGAAGGCACTTTACTGCCAAATTCCACTGGAATAGTTGGCCGTGATGATGCCACCTGCGTATGATAACCGATTATTAAAATTAATCCACATTCATCTTTTCAGTATGAAGCCACAACGGCCCATATACAGTACATCACATAAAAATGTACGCGTCAATAAAAGTTTGATTTCACAATCAAGTCACATTTGTAGAAAGTTAATTTTATGCTCGTCTGGAGGAATGAACACTAAATTCATCAACATTTTGAAACGTACAGCATTTTTATGTCATTTTTCACGAAGATATTTACCGCAGTTGGCATGTGTGCAACTCTTGGAACCCCTTTCGTTACAACTATCGTGGAAGGAGTATCTACCGGGGAAGGCTCGGAAACAGCTGGTTGTGCCTTGCATTTTGCATTGCGACTTAACAGATTCTGAGGAATTGCCGTTGGTACGTGGGCTATTCTTCTTTTGGAAGTACATGCTGCCGCAGCCGTGTTAAGTATGATAGATGCTACAGAAGGTGTGCCACCCTGAAAATACAAACCGATTTGGTTCTCGTTACCAAGGACGACATTCTGCTGGAAGGTGAACTACGATTCGTACCTGACGCACGGGTGATCGAGGTAGTGCGTAAGGATATGGTACAGATGGTGGCGGTGGAGGAGGTGAAGGTGTACGAATAGGTTCTGGCAAAGATACAACCGGAGGTGGAGATTGAATCTTTCTAGCTTGAGCTTGACTCTGAACAAATCTATTGTGCATTGCTTCAGCAGCAGAAACCCTTTTGAGAGGTGGAGCTGTAGGCCGCTTCTGTCAACAAAATACCATATTAGTACTTCAAATCACCTTCTCAATAAATCCAATCTAAACTTATCATACTGAAAGTCCAGCATCGTGTGCAATTCGCTTCTTGCCAACCGCCACACTATTAGTTTCCTCGGCGTTCTTCTTTGCATCTTTCGCCAGGACCTAAAATTTCGCAGAAAACCAAAATTGGAACCAAAACAAAAATTGCAAAGGAACCAATTGTCTTGCCTTTTTGGAGCTGGTAGCACTTTCATCCGTACTGGGCACATACTCATTGAATATCCTAAGGCATTCCTCGTACGTATCGTGCTCATCCAGATCCGTGTCTGGATCTTCCTCGGGAATGTTCGGAGACATTAGCAGTACTGAACTGTCCAACACTTGATCACTTCCCTCCATGCTAGGTCCACTTGTCGGACCATCAGTATCGGGGATATGGACAGCTTCTGACACGCTGGTATTATTCCGATGATCGTGTTCAGTTTTTACATTGTGCGGCTTTTTCGGTGAGTTTCTCGGAGAGCTTTTCTCAGTCTTATTATTCTTTTTGGATGAGCTGGATGATTTCGGTGATTTGGGACATACTTTACCCGTTTTATGTTTCACTTTGCTGATGCTGTTCGCCGTACCATTTCCACTCTTTTCATTCCCGGGAGTAGTTTCCGGCACTGCTTTGTCAGGGTCCCCGGATATTGCCATTGGCTTCTTGCTAGATTTCACCTTAGCTTTGGTTGCATCGGTGCACGGTTTCGAAACCACTTTCTGCGATTTCTTCTTATTTTCACTACTTGAACCGCAATTGTTTGCGGACACTTTCTTGTTGCTTACACTACTTTTAATCTTAATCTCTTTGGGAAGCTGTGTTGCACTTTGATCACTCTTACTTTTACCACTTTTCACAACATCCTTTGGTTTCTTCACAACTGAGCATTCACCATCTGCCTTTGTCCTTTCAACATTGGAAGCAGTGTTCGAAACCTTCTTACTTACCGACGTAGAGGAATCTTTGTTTTTAGATTCTTTGGCTTTCACCGTGCCATCGTGGTCACCTTTTGCCGGCACCGTCTTTACGGCGGCAGCCTTCTGTTTCTTTTCCGCTTCTGTTGCCACCGTTTCACTTTCCACCGCGGCCTTCTCATCGCCAACCACCTTACCTTCGCAACGGATCTTATTTTTCACCCTAAGTAATTCGTTTCTGTTCTTAGCTGCTGACATGAGTGAAGAGCATTTGACACTTTGCGAAAGAATACTGTTAACGAGGTCATAGGCATTTTCCTCCTTAACCTTTTCCTCCTCTTCAGCTTTCTCTTCGCCACCACTGCTGCTCGCATCATCCACAAAGCCGGGATTATAATCATCACCACTGCCACCGAACGAACTTACACTGTCATTGCTCTCAGTACCAAGCACGTCATCTCGCTTCAACACTTTACAGTTAGTACTATAAGATGGTTTCTCTAGTTTCCGCTTCGTTGTCGGCACGTACCCTACGGTTTCCCTACTTGCCGAGTGCCGTTTCACCACTGGATTTAAACTAGCCGAAAAATTACAAACCGGGTCGTACTCTAGTGTTGTAATTTCTGGTTTGGAGTCCTCGGCAGACACGAGAGAAGGAGAAGGAACTTGACGCATCTTCTTCAGCTCCGCGATCGGAGTCGGTTTGTACTCCGGTACCGCGCTTGCCGCAACTGCTTTCGCTGGAGGATCTTCAAAGTGAACCGATTTCTTGGCAACAGGTTCTGTCTTTGCTGATTGTTTGGCAACCGAAGAAGTATTTATTGTGGGTAGAAGAAACGACGCCGGGTTGATGAGGCTTGCGGTGGTGGTGTTTACGGCAGGCATGGGTATGGAGATGGACTTGGCGAATCGGGCCTGGTCCTCTTCCACTTCTTTCTGCACTTGCCGGATAGCATCCGCTACAAGTTTTAGCAGATCTGGTTGCATGTCTGTACCTGATGGTGCCGGAGTTGAAGTAACACTTGATGGAACAGTTAGCGGAACCGCAGAAGCAGCCGCGACTCCAGGCAAAGCAGCATCTTCTGCAGAACTCCTTCGACCAGGCCATGTCTGCTGGGCATCTAAAGAAAATGTTAAACCAGACGACAAATACATTTAATACTTAACATTACACTCTTGGTAACATTTAACGGCAATTAAACACATTACCAGAAGTAAATTAGTATTTTGTGTTACCTTTAATAAACAATTTTTGAAGTTTTTCAGTTGTGGCAACTATTTTATTTTTCTCAAAAAGATCAATTTTAAATTGTATAACAAGTTTATTAATTTCATATTTTCCGTGTAACTTTTGTAACTAAGACAAAAATCGACATTTATAAAATTACTACAGTGAAACAACAATTAATCCGTCGCATGTTCGTATTATTGTAAACGTTTTTCACAATTTCCATATATACTTATCCCCGATTTATGTTGACCATTTTTACACTTAAATTTCCATGTTTTCAGAGGTATGGCAATTGTTTCTGCTCGCTAACAACGAGTAAATCCATCCTATACGTTTTTAACACATCTATTTTGCGCGATTAAAAGTATTAATACCCTGAAATACTAGGCAAATTAAATTACAAATTGGAATTTCACCTGGGGAACACGTACCTGGCCTAACGTGCCTGAAATGACAATGGGGCCTCTCGCATAGACCACTGACAAAAAAAGGACAGGAAACGCTTCGAAAGTAGCCAGACGACGGCAACATTTCCAAATGCACAATGTTTATGTTGAAATCAAACGCATCATCACGTGCGAACTACACAAATTTTATTCGTTCGGCTACTTGACGACGCCTTAACACTAGAAACACACGGCCGTCCATAATCCCGTCATTCCAAAACAGGACAATAGTGGTGCCGAACAGGGCACTTTCTCGTCATCGTTGTAGTACTTGTCAAGCCCTTGGTCACGTCCATATTATTCTATCGAGCCGTTTAGCATGGCTACAACACCGTTCAGTGACTAGAAAAGCACCAATTCACGAGGTATTTATAGTCCTGATAGGATAACTAGATTGATGATGACGTCGCCAATCGAAACCACGCCAGTGCTGGCATCTACCGAGAATCAGCGCAACTAAACGACTATACTCCGCAAGTTGGGCAACATTTTTATCCCGCGAATTTCAAATCATGTCAAAGATCAGGAAACCGAAGGAAAAGTTTTACAGAAAAAGGGCTCTGAAAATATAAATAACTTTCTTTACTGAAAAATTACACGTACTTTATCCTCTGCAGTAATGTGCTGTGACAGTGAAAATGTACTATAATAACCTGTAATCATGTGTTCATTCTTGCAACTCAATTATTACAAATCGCACTGCTATATCACCAGGACATCAGGTTTTAAATGCAATGAATAAATTTACATATCATACATGCAATATTTGCAAATAAGTACATCGATCGACATGCATGCAATTAACACAACTCTATGAACTCCACATATTTTCACTGCAAACCTTAACATTTGGCCAATTAACTTAATTAATGAATAATACTGGTGAGATCAAGATTTCTCTCACAGAAATAACATTTTCCACACTAATTTTCCTTCCTGACAAACGAATATCAATTAACTTTTATAATTATACCACATGCGAATATATTATACCTATAGAAACAACTTCCAATTTGTCAAACATTTTTTAAGTGTTTTACGTATGGTTTAACAATATAACACAAATGTACCATATTTTTGTAATGTTATTGTTGTTAGAGGTCAGATGGCTACACCATAATGTTTAAATACAAGTAAATTAACACACTGATAACCCCGAAATTTGTTAATACGAATGTTTCACTCACTTTATGGATGAACTACATTTCACAAAAAATCGTTAAATTAGACACGATAATTAAACCATTACCTAGTCCCCATAATTCCTAAAATGTTCAAAATATCCAGAAAATATTGAAGATAATCATAGTGAACAAATAAACAAACAAAACCCAAATAACATATCCCAATTAAGTGTCGCATGGAAGTTAAAGATTCATTGAAACTTGGATTATCTGGGATCTATATTTTGAATAACATCATGTCAGTTCAGCTAATAATATATACAGAACATGTACGCATAAGTAATCTTGTCCAGTTATGTAGTTTGTTACAAAGAATGGAATACATTGACAAAATTAAATAATCAAATGTATACATGTATTGAGGTATGTAATCCAAATCGTGTAACCATGACCTCCTTTCCACACGGAAACATTTTTACAATTCTATCAAAATATTAGGGTCTATCAGCAAGCAACGTACCTTTGAATTTTCTACAAATTGCTTTCATTAAATTGAAATAGCCATGCATTGAATGTGGTCACCACACCATTAACTTTGAATATAAACGTAGATCGTAACGGCACGCATTTTAACATGTACTATACAGCGTGAGGCACCTAAGGATTGCCAGGCGTTTATTTCGAAAACCATTGCGAGTGTGGCAAAAAGAATGCCA
>JAQFZQ010000916.1:0-24636 GCA_034696005.1 Glomeris marginata
TCAATCTTTCATTGAAACCACAGTAGTGTATTATAAAATACTACAGTATTTAGGCAAGGGTGTAAGATGCTTGGTATATAGTATATACATATTCATGCCGTGCATGTAAAAATTCCCTCAAAATGAAAAATGTGAAGCAAATTACAAACCACTGTACCTATGTCATTAATTATGAACGACCATTACATTAAAACCTGTCTTTGGCGAAATCTGCATGTGATGGAAACCAGTCTGCACTAAAAAAAACTTATAATTTTATGGTCAGTGACACTGATATATCCTCAATAAAAAGTCCCCTACATACGGTGGAGTCTTGGAAACGTGAATAGATAGAGGGGTCTCAGTAGGTACCTATAAAAAAACTGCACTGTCTACATTCAGACACTATATGATGCTTGTATTTAATGTTTGATAATTTTTGAAAGAATTTTATATAGTTAATTCTGCTTAAATTAATTAGCACCTGTTTTCACCCAAAATTCAGTAATGATTGTATGTATATTTTGTTTACTTTTCATATTGCAACCAGTGATATTCGTTCTAAATGAATATTTAAGTTTTGTGTTCCAGTAATATTCGAAAGTAGGCTACAATTTTCACTTGTGGTGCTAAGTTCCTCCTCAAGTATCCAAAAAGCCATATTGTTTATTGTTCCTTCATAATTAAGACATATGTTAGAGCTTCCATACTCAGTTTGACAAAAAATATTTTACAGTTCTTATACTGAGTGCATGATCTGCGAATGGCAATTAGAGAAATTTCTTGAACAAAAGTTGGTGATAGGATTTCACAGTAGGACATTAGTGACGTTGAAATCTTACTCCAAGCTCAGAATCCTGTGGCGCGCTTGTCACGTGATTGAAACCCAAGAACTCATTTATTGATTTAGCCATCGTCTTGTCCGTCAATTGATCTCCTGTAATTAACAAGTTCATCTGGAATGTTGAACTTATTTATAGCTTCGCACAAGGAATTGTAGTTACTACAACTAAAGTTGCATGCCGCGTTCAAGAATATGTCATACAGTATTGTAACAGTTTGAAATGTAATTATAAATATGTGTATTCAGGAGTGGAGCAGGTTATGAGTGGAGTGAGATCTGGAAATTAGAAGAATTACTGTGGCCAATTAAATGTGCTTCAAATATTTGGATTTAAATCCTCCGCAAAATCTATTGTTCCTTTTTGTATAGGATTAGAGTCATAAAAAGTCCATAAAAAGTGCTGTTGGCATACAGAACTCAAATTCCGAATTTTCATGTTGCAGCGCCGCGACAACTTTTTTCTGATATAATGTATATCTGGGAAATGGTACATTTTCCAACCGATATTGCAGATACTTTATTAGTCAGAAGACAAGAGCCACTGAACCATTTATGTGATATTTTGGTATTTTGTATGAAAGTGGAAATTTGTTACATGCTACAATGAACCCGTCTCCCTATACTTTTTCCATGGATTGAAACCTTCTTGCAGAGACAAATGGGCCCATTTGGTTGAGAATGAGTTATTCATGGTATCCCATCCCTGTATTCCTTCATCATTTGTGAAATGATTTTGGATTTTATGGATCATTTATATTTCCAAGGAAGTGTAGATCGATGAAACGTTTTAAGCGTAGACTAACACGTGCGACAATGAATCGAAAAATTATAAATTAGCATTATTTGTGTTGTACGATCTAGTATGATCATCAAGGCACCTCCCATAATATGTTTACGTCTGTCATAAAATTTACTGTTTTATGTAATAAACACCCTACTATTTCAAATTAGCCAATTAGCAAATAAAGGGGTGTTCAATGTACAATATTGCTTTAGTGAAATATTAACTAATTAAATTAGCTCACAAATCCAAGTTAGACCTGCATCAAGCATATGGACGAGTAATTTAATGTCTCATACCTGTTCTGCTAAACAAATTAACTTTAGGCTAATTTCACTGTTCGCATTTGATGAATCCCATTTTTCTAACATAACCTTGCTGCTGGATGTTTTTCCAGAGTGTAGTTACTTTGTTTAATTTTAAGCTGTAATATATTTTTTTTAAAATAGCGAGCACATAAATAATTACATTTGGCTTCCAGAAAAGTTTCATATCCCACAATAGCTTATACAAATAGTGGGATGCTTTCTTGAAATACTGGGTAATAGATGCGACTTATCTGTAATTTGAAGAGGGAATTTTGCCAACACAATATTCTATACCATTCTCTACGTAGATAATATAATTTGAGACCTGTCATTGAGCATTCCAAAGAATGCGATATATTTCACTCATTATTACTGATTGCTGTGAAACCCTCACATTTCCCTCTTGAAAATCGACCGCAGAGAATGTGTGGTTTCTGCTTGTATATCACATATGGTGGGCTATACACCATTGAAACCGGAAGTTGGTTGTAAATTTTCCCAGATGTTCCTCGAGCTCGGAAAGCCAAACAAGAATATATCCCCCCTGCACTTGAGACGTCTGATAAGTGAGAAATAAAAGACGTGTGTAATATACCAAGATGTCGTTGTCCCGAGGTGACAAATATGAATGTCACGTGATAGGGGCAAAATCTTTCATTATTTAGTCTTTTAGCGTGGCAACACCATGAAACGAATCGGACACTCCCACGCAACCAAACACATAAATAAGGTGCAAGCACGCAAACAATTATAAAAACGCTCAGTGAGACATTCATGTTGATCGTATACTTTGTTATTATCAGGCGGCAATCAATGAGCTTATCGGTTTTCTATTAGTTTGCTTGCACTCACGCACAATGCACGTCTTCATTGCACACGGATTCTCATATAAAATAATTGCGTGCTTGACATGCCATATGTATTGCAATCAATGTATATACAGTCCGTCCATAAGACATACAGCTAGTATACCCACATGTCAATTACCAACATATTTGGAAGTTATTCTCGTTATTGTGGAAATAAAGGTTGACAGTGTTATTCCCATTGTAAATAACAACCAGTAGATATTGCGTGTGGGTCATATGTTTCGAAAAAGCAATACATTTCGGAATGTCAAAGCAATACAATCGAGACATGACTGCCATAATTCTTGAATTTGCAATATAAAATGGATCAATAAGACAAAAGAAACAGTGAAGGTAATTTAAAGATATCAATGCTAAAATGTTATTTAATCACAGTAATTATGTTATAGACAGAATCGTGCTGTTTTTGACTTTGTGTAGCTGTTCGAGTTTGAATTATAGAATTTGATCC
Source organism: Glomeris marginata (assembly GCA_034696005.1). NCBI lineage: Eukaryota > Metazoa > Arthropoda > Diplopoda > Glomerida > Glomeridae > Glomeris > Glomeris marginata. The sequence continues at coordinate 3,233 of JAQFZQ010000916.1, forward strand.
ATACTCGGATGGCAAATAAAATACTATAAGTCGTCTGTCTATAAAGAAATTCATGGAAAGGTTGGACTTTCCGTTTAAGATTCTAATAATTTTTTATGCATAGTAATTTGTTTTATGCATGTGACTTAACTTTGTGATTCAGAGCTATATGCAGTTCTGCTTTATTTTTCCTCTTCCTTATTCCTAAAATAGCACTTTATTTGTCATTTGTTGCGTGCAGCATATATGGCTTTTGACCATTGATGCTCGGCCGTTCCAAGAAAACCAATTTCATGTCTGGGATGAGCAGAGTTGAACTTTACCATTTAAAAGTTCGCAAACAAACTACACTTAACTACATCTGGATTTCTGCAAGCTTTTTCCCATCATATAAGCTTTCTGTTATATAACATTACTGTAGTAAATTGAACATGATTTTTTCAAGTATTGTTAGCACAATTCCTTTCAACTAGTATTTCATTACTTTTTACATATATCTGCTTAACTGCATTCAATCAATAACCATTCAATTTTACATTCCCCAAGAAACATTTCTGCACAAAATGTGGCATCTCTTTTGCAGAATTGTGCAGAACATCGAGTCCTTTATGTAGGCATTTATGCAGATCTTTTTATATTTGGATACATACCTACTATCTGAATTTATGTGTATGTCCTATGCAAGCAAATATTTAATTATTGCGTCATTATTTAATGCCATTAACAAACTTTCTTTTGAAGAAATAGAAAAAAATATCGATCGTGTATAGGGTATACAGGGATTTTTGAACAGATTTCGATCAAATGCACGTCTGACTTAAAATAGGATTTTTCCAGATCTGGTATTATATATAGCTTTCATTTAATGCCGCGTAATTGAACCGATGTTTGTTGACAAAAACCTAAGAAATACGTTGCTTTTCAATTTTATCTTTACAAAAGCCATGTCTGGTAGTCGTAAATTGATTTTACGACGTCCCAAAATCGCACCCTCTATATTGTCGTCTGCAACGTCAGTAAGTTTACGTTTTTCGCCACTAGAGGCGCGGTTTGCTTTTTGCAAAACTCAACCGCGCAGTTCGTTCTCACGTCATTGCACGTGGAAAGTCGTCACATTCGAAAGGGAGCATTGCCTGTTGGCTTACCGACTAAACTATCCACGAATATATGCACTTCTATAAGGATTAAATCACACCACTTCTTAATTTTCGGACTGACGAGACGATATGTGGATATTTTTGTCAGGTGAGCGAGAAAACTTTTGACATTTAAACTTGAACACAAAAAACTTTTTGGTGTCAATTTCTGCATCAATGTCACTATATAGTATACTATGTCACACCTATATTGAACACGCTTTATTTGCTATTTCTACGTACATGTTATTTTAAACAGAATTTATGCCATATAAAAATAACTTTGCCATTGCAAAAGTTTCTGGGAAATTTGTGAAGTGGAACGTTGATGTAATTGAGGGAATAGTCTAGTGAACTTTGACACTTTTGGTTTCATCTTTGGTTTCATCACCATTCATAAAGTTATCTCACTAGCTTATTGATCTTTAGATATTGAACACGGTCTACTTTTTGCGAAGTGTTTCCATCTAATCTAAAATTGTTGCAAAATATATTTTTCACTTGGGAATTTAATGGGAACAAGTAAGTGTACCGCGAAATTGTGTTGTATCATACTTTTCAATATTACTTTTACCACATACCTATATGCATGGTCTTTGTTAAATTTTCAACCAAATTCAATAGGTAATTTAAAAATGTGCACATTGTATTCTTAGGTAGGCCAATTGCAACCATGCGTTCAATTTAGTGAAAATGAGATCTTGAGCAATTGTGTTTTACTATACATGGATAAAAAAAAAACTGAAAGCGAAATTAGAATTGTATCAGAACTGGTTTATGTACCCTATAACCACCCCATTATGACGTCACATACAAGAAGAGCACATGCAAGTTTCGTCATGATAAACGTGCATAAAACATCCCTATATATACTGTATAAACGGGTCATGTTTGTTTCATTTATCATGGTGCCTTCTGCAGTACGTTGACCAACATTGAGCAACGCAGTGACCAAAATACGCTGGATTTACAGAATAAGCAATAATTGCGCTGTAATTGCGCCATTATATAGTACTTTGCACCATGCAGGTTGCATCATTAAATTTGCAGGCGCTTGTGTAATAAGCGGGAGTGCTGTAATTCATATACTATATACCGAAGGTTCGTGGAACTATGCAATTATATTATGAGGAATGCATTTTTCTTGGAATATATGGCTGAATCCCCTGGAAAGTCGTGTTCGGATATTGGCCATAACTTTAATGGAAAATCTTGATAAAGCTTCAACATTTTAAATTTTGAGGGATTTTTTTCTGTAATAAATTGCTAAGAGGTTGGCAAAAAACCAGTTTATCCACTTCATCCCAACTACAGACGCCATTTTTTATTGGTTTTTCAGCCAATGGCTGCTTACTGAAATAGGTTAAAAGTTGTAAATTTACAACTTTTAACCTATTTTTGTTTTGCTAACTTATACAGTGTGCAATGTTCAAAAAGTGCTTAGCTTTTACTAAAATCTGCAATATAACATTGTCATAAAGTTGCAGATTCTTCAATTTACCTATAGCATGCCTGTGCACTGCACTATACATACAGTGCATATACGTATGTGCAGAGTAAAGTCGTTGGCACGTTATTATCGCAATTACACGAGTAATTTTTTACTGTAACAATAAGGAACGTGATTGTAATAATGTAGCATGCGTCATGGCGCTTGCAGGGACCGGAAGTTGGCTTTTTGCTCCGTTTTCTCGCTCGACGACGGAAAATGCGCCATGTTAAATGTCGGTGACGTCATTGTGTTTTCGGAAGTGCTATTCCTTTTAATCCTCTGAGTGTATTGTATTGTCCGCCTCTCGAGATGTCTCCAAGGAGATAAATACGCATACTCAGTGGAAGATGTACTTTGGGGTGTTTTTGAAATGGTGACCGCAACAGACATTCCCTATATAGCCTATTAGTACAATACTGGTTGATCTCGAAATTAAATGGCGGGCGATGTGCCAGCATTTTACCGGAAGCCATTTTGCAGTTCTGTTCAACTCAAGATGAAAAGACGCGAGAGAAAGGGAATTTTCGGATTTGTTTTTAGTTAAAATGTGATGGTGGTGGTGACGTTGCAAGGTCGTGAGCTTGCAAGATGCTGTAGCATCAGCATGTCAGTATATACTATATACTTTTTTTTGTAATGTTTCGTGTTCATCCTAGTGAAAAAATTGCACCAAATACCATGCATTTCCCAAATGCCTGCAAGTTGTGCCATGTGTACAACAAAAGGCGAGATTTCTATATTTTTTTTGTGAAAGTTGTTAAATTTCCTCTAAGAATTTATGGTAAAGAATGTTATGACAAGTTGTTCGGTGCTGACCTTTGATATAGTAATACCGGCCGAACCAAAAATACTAATACAGTCGCCTTGGCTTATAACGAAGTTGATAATGTAAACAAGTCAGTTCAAAGTATTCGGAGTTTGTTTATTTTAAAAATGTAGATTTCAAATCAATATGTTGTCACATTTTTATCACATATTTACTGTTCTTAAAATCATCCTTTGCGTATTCACTTTAGAACGACTTTAAAGGAATGCTGAATTAAAGTTTTTAAAATGAAGACGTTTTAATTCCAGCCCTAAGGAATAATGCAAGTAATTTTTTCATGAATTTATCCACTTACAAGCAAAGTAAAAAGGAAAAATAGTGATTAGAAAAGAAACAAACTCGCTTTTTAAAGGAACAGAACTTTTGATGCACCCGACTTTTATATTGCTAGAACTAAATAACAATGAAACCTAAGTTCGCAGCAAGTATTATAATGAAATGGGAACAGAAACTGACTGATAATTGCCAAAGAGTGCTTAGTAATTAATACCAAAATTTCGTTATAATATATTTGTTAATGAATGGAGTCAACTGATGAATATGCCAACAAATCAGTTACAATAGGGTTTGGTTTTTGTAGAGTAGTGCATGCCTGCCCAAAAAATATGGGAGAATGTTCGTTCCATAGAGCATCAGTATCCCACTACTGCATTTGAACTTGTATGATCCATGAAGCTAGGTTTCGGCGTTATTTCAGTGAATATAATATTCTGAACCACAGGTGGTCATGTAATAACGAATTATTGCTAACTGTGCCTGCAATGAAAGCGTTTTTTCCTTTGTTCTAACACGTGGATACACGACTCTTTATACGAGCAAATAAACCACGTGCCGACAAAAATATTGGCCTGTGGAAAAAAATAAATAGCAGTAGGGGAGTGAAATAAACCTGTCATTTCTAATATATCAGAATAAACACAAGATATAATAGCTGGCATGTGTTATTCATTTTCAAAATAAATTTCAGCTCATAAAGGTAACACATAGGGCTATACAAGTTTCTATATCCAGAGCACCGTGATCCACAGTTTAGAAGATGTGCAAAAACTGTTAAACATTGTGCTTCCTCTCCCCGTTGACTGAAAGTAGACTCGCCGGTGCGCTTGTTACAACGAGCCTCATTTCACCTAATTGGGAGGGGGAAGTACACGTTTAACGGGTTTTTCACATCTTCTAAACTCTGGATAGAGTATATATATGCGAAACAATTAAACACCAAAACATTAATATCTCTGTTGTTTACCATTGCATTGTAGAAATTATTTTTGTGTTATCACCAGCAGGATAGCCCTTTACTTGTAGCATATGCATCAAGCCAAATAATACTGTTTTCAAATGTCATTTAACAATTATTAGCCCTCCACAAGGTTTATGAATCACCCTGTATAGTATCAACCTTGTAAGTCCTTTTTGTATCTGCTTCTGAATGACTCGTGGATGAAATTCCCATAAACTTGTTTGATTTGTCTATCAGTATACCTAGGTTAATTCATCGATATACAATATTGAATTATCAGTTTAAATTCATAGAAATGGGTGTGAATTCTACTTTCTGCTTGTTGTACGATATTACGTATATTTATTTATAAGTCCATGCATTAAGAAACAATCAAGTAATTTGCAGTGTTGACACTGTTGATTATGGGAATTTGTGGACAAACCTGAGCGACTTCAATGTGAAAAGTCAAGAAAGCGAGTGTAGCAGCAAAAATTAAATGGAAAGTGCATAGTAAAAAGTTTGCGAGATAGGAGGTCAACTATCACAGGCGGACCTCCTAACTTCTTTACCCCATCGAACTTTAAGTGCTCATAACTTTTTACTATATAATATCAACAGAGATTTCAGGGTACCTACCTTGCGAAACCGTGTCAGTGTACCTTTATAAGCACGGTTAAAAGGAAAAGCAACACACCTCATCAATCTCCCGCTGTATTCCTTAATTACATAACAGCTGTCTAAAAAAACTAAGTGCAATACCTCAAGTAACGTATAGTGTGAGAAATACGGATATCTGACGGCAGTATATGAGCAATGGTGTTCGTACAATGCTCGGCATTAATTGATTATCTAAGTGTCATTATTATTAGCCTTCTGCCAGGCATGCTACTGCTGCTTCAAAAGTTGCCATTGTGACTGTGAGAACAAAAAACGCTGTCTGAATCTTTTGTTGGCTGTGTGAATGCAGTGTTGGTCTGCCGAGTTTCAGCAAAAGCCAGCCAATAGTTTCTTTCCCTTCTCTTTTTTTGTCCCCTCCAACTTGCAGACAAAGTTGGGAACGTTGAATTTGCGAGCGAATTACACAACAATTGGTTCTGGTTTCGCAGCTCTTGCAAAAAGTGGAAGAAAAAATAGTGTGCTAGAGCATCACAAAAATTATATAGTCTCATGCGGCGTGCCATATATCATCCATCCATCATCGAACGATATGTTGCCATGTAGCTCAGTGTGTATTACTTACCCATTTATTGATTCATATCGATGATCACATTGTTTGTCCTCACCGGGGTCACTCGCAGCAATTCCATTCAGCCAATATATTTTAATTACAACTAGAATTGTACACAGGGTTATAAGTGAAAAAGTAATGGAAAGGCCATTGTTAGATAGCTTTCCCGCTACCTATTCAATGTTTTTTGTGTGCATTGGTGCTGGAAGAATACCGTTGAAAGGTGTTTCCTGCCATGTCTGCAATCACTTGAAGCGACGTCGATTGTTGAACTCGATGATCATAAAGGTGAAACTTGGAGCATGCAGCTACTTACTGATAGATCCCCAACAAAATTGATCAAAGTATAAACTTTCGCAACATTTCACAATTTTCTATTTTATCGACCTCTTGCAAGTCACTTTCTTGATAGTATAACATCACTTGAAATATAATTTGAAGGATGGATGTGCTCTTGTGCACTATTCCTGAATCATCCGTGCTATACGATCCAGTTTGTCTATATTAGTACAGCAGTAACAAGGTAGTATTTCATTGCCCTTTCAACGTTCGTATAGTTTTTCCAGATAAAATACTCCATTGTCAATATGTTAAATTTAATTGAAGCGATTAGGGAATTGATCTGGAAAAACGAAGCGAGCATTTTATATGATAAAATAATAATGTTGCAGAGTTTGGCGAAATTTCCACTATATTGTATTTAAAAATACATGCAATTACTTGAAAAATGGGTGGGTGCATAAAAATGCTGAGAAGTAAACGGTGTGGCATATAATCGATCAAGTGCATTTTGTACATTTAGTCAGCTGACTTTAGGGTAGGGCGTTGTTAAAAGATCGGCAGAGGTTTGCCAGAGCGCAGAGTTTGGAAATTCGCCATTTTCCAGGCAGTCAGTTGTTGCGTAATCCTAAATTCTCACGTTTAATTAATTTCTCAGTGCAGTTCAAATTTACATAATTTTAGAACTATGCTGTTCATGAGCTATATAGTTTGATAGCAGTATATTCTATATAAAAATGTAATGGATCGATATGGTATGTTTGATTTCATTGACACAAAATGTATTTAGCAAAGAAGGATGTTCATGAAAAATAATTTTAACCCATTTTGCAGCACAAACATCTGATAATAACGTTGTGCAACGTGACACAGCTAATCTTTTTTTCTGTGTTGTCACTTGTATATTTTGGGAAGTAATTCACATATTACAGTAAAACCTGTCTATGGTGGAATCTCATCAGACCGGATAAAATTCCCACCATAGACAGGTTTTTCCAGCATAGAGGTTTTTAAAAATATTTATCATGTATAGTGGTCCCAAAAAAGTCAAATTTTCCACAATAGACAGGTTTCCACCATAGACAGTTCCACCGTAGACAGGTTTCACATTATCAATTATTTTCGAACTTTTGTGAAAACATATGTACTACACATACAGCATTATACGCCCTGTGTTGTTTGATATGGTGATGTCTGTATGTTTATATAAAGATACACTTGCTCTTATTTGCATTTTTTGCAAAAATCTATAATGTTAACTTGTAACAATTGCGCCATGACATTTACCTGGAAAAGAAAAATTGTTTCGGATGTTGCATACTGTCCAAGATAGCATTCATAAGACTGTTTTCTAATCTATGCGTTAATTAGTGCTCTAGTAATTCCAAGTTTAGATATGTGCCACATTTAAATAAGTGTATGGTGCTGTCAGTTTAATTTTTATACAAATTCGGCTTCTAGCTATGCAAAATAATTTTGATACGGCTCCTGCATTTTAAATTATGACATGGTGAACAATGAATAATCAGTGTGATCTTCAAAGTTATTGTTTTCCAATCTCAAGAAACACTAACAATAGATTAATAATTCCTATACTTGAATTTTAAAGCAGTAAACCGTTTTCATGAAAAAATATTGATGTAAATCCTGTTTTACTATACAGAGCTGTTCAAAGTGGATTCTGATGAAAGAGTAACTTCATTCTCATTCGTGCAATTTTCCATATGTCTTTAGCCATGTTTTGGCCTAACAATGTTGTTTTGGTGGTTAAGCTTTTGTTAAAAGTGAGTATTTGATGTCGTCAGTTCTCAGTAAGGTTATGCCATAGACTAATTTCAGAACATTCAACGCTGCCATGTAACCGAAATTCTTAGGAAAACTTATTTGTTTCTTGTAAGTTGGCCAGGCCAATAAATTTAACATCCCATAAACTTCGGGAACCATCAACCCCTGAAACCCATCAGTGCCAAATGCCATAAAATGGTAACACAAATGTCCAGCACACAAATTTAACCCTAGATTCTTACTCAAACATATAAACTTCGTTATCTGTATTGCCGGCATGTTGCAGCCAAAAACCACTAAATACATCAGTGAGCAATGTTTGAGCAGAGATAATCCGGTTTCATCATGCATTTTGGTTATGGGAGGCTTGATTGGTTGCTTCAGCTAAAAGATTCTAGGTATGTTAGTTGCCCATGCGGGCCCAATGACATCATTTCGGTTCGGCATCACTGCTTTAGGTGTAGCTGAGCGATATTTTATCTTATAGCAGCCCAAATTGTTTGGTAGGTTTGAGTAGTTGTGAAAGTACCATTTCTGTGAGCTGAAACAGGTTTAGCAGTAATAGCACTTTGCGTACTTCAGTAATGGGGATACCGAATTAAGGCAAGAATGTGATTGGCAGTTGCGACCATTTGGAATTGCTGTGGTGCGAATGTTGGCGAAATCGCTTATTTAATGAATGTATATTTTTATAGGATTCAGTTGGTTGATTGTACGTTTTTTTATAGTAAAAAACCTAAGAGTTTTCTGTCCATTGCCAGCAATGGTTGGTAGTATATCTTTTTCATGGATACTCTCTATGCAAGTTATAAATATATAGGATTTTGGATTGATTTGAAACCTCCGATTATGCATTCTTAAATTTTAAATTAGGAGTAGCCATAAACGTGTCACTTTTGAGCATTTCGTTCGTGTAGAAATAATTATACAAAGTATATGTATGACAGTTGTGCTGCCTATTATAGGTAACTAACTGCATTGGACCAGACTTTTGCCGCACCCTGTATAGCCTGTTTTTTGCTTTACAAATGTAAATTATCGCACATGTATTTAGAATCACTAACTTTTCAAAAAAAAGCAAACATGAAATGCAACATCACATTGAATCCTGTGTGCATTGGCAATGGTCTGGTAATTAATATGGTTTATATTGTTAGTTTGCATATGCATGGCTGTTGCTATGGCGGTTTGTAAGTTATTACTTGCTCCATATGGAGATGTTTGGAACATCAGACATAATATGGCAGTCAAAGGAAATTTGTGTTTTCCGAGAAAGGGTAACAAAAAAATGAATTCCTTTCATGCTCTATGAACTTTTAAAGGTGGAGAATGTTGTGCCCGCATGCAAGCCCTTCAGTTCCCACCAGGGGGCGCTGTATTGGTATGATGGGTCCCTTTCTGGAAAAGTTCCGGGGCTTAGAGCTGGAGGGTGCTTCTGGTTGGACCTTTCGTTTCCTTTCATTTGACCGGATTCTTTTCTTCGTCACGTGGCGTGTAAGCAAGTCTTTTGTCGTCGACCGAGTTTTCTACTTCAAGGCCAGACCTGGACTGCCAACGTCTATCTAACCCGTGGCTGGCACCCTCAGTCAAAACTTCTACTCGGCCATCACTTGAGGTCCGATTTATTCGCAAGTTGTTATTATCGCTCTACAGCCAGTCGTTGGATTCCTGTTTGCAGTCGTCGTGGCAGTTACAGGCATGTAATGAGTTGTTTTGTTGATGCAAAAAGTTTGTCTCCCCACCACCCTCCATCTTTCCCCCTGTGTTATTTTTTCTCACCGACTTGAAATGATGAAACATTGTTCAAAGAAACTGAAGTGCGCAGCCATTGGATTAATATTTGTTTTGTTTTGCTGGGTTGTTTTGATAACATTTCTTGAAATGACACATGACAGTAATCTCTTGGTAATCTTAAAACTTTTTCAAATGTTGTCACGTGACCAAGAAAAATGGCCATTGCTGCTGCTGTGCAATTGCAAGAGGAATGCGGTTTATTTTTTTGCTCTAACAATGTGGCTAGGAAATGTGGTGCCTTGGAAACAGGAAAGTTGCGATGCTAGCCGTTGGTAAACAATGTACATTAATTATGCACTGAGGCTATTTTGTAAAGATGCCACAATGCTGTAACTAAATTGGTATGCTGTACCCTTGCGTGCCCATCTGAAATTTGAATAACAATTTTGTGTAAACTTTGCAAAGCGAAATTGAGTTTATTAAAGTTGCAATACATAGATCAATGTTTGTTTACAGTTAGATTTTAGAAAAATAAAATTAGTTTAAAATGGCTATATAAAATTAATATTAAAGGGCGAAAGTGGAGCAGCTTGAGCCATATTTACAATGCATTGCACAAAAACCCAGATTACAAAGGGATATGGGGAATGCTCTAATTTGGCCGCAAATCAATTAGGCTTTACGAAGTCGGCCATCTTGATGAGGTGGCTTCTTGGAAAGTACACACCATTTCCCTGTACGCCCATCTCAATCTTATCAAATTGGGCTGGCCCCATCAAGAAATAGGGTTCTTACCTCGTAGGGAAACATGGAAAACCCGAGGAATTTAGATTTTGGGTAAACATTATGGGAAAACTTGGCATATGTAAAAGATTGGTATATGAACAGTGTCATTTTGTTTTGAATTCTCAGCTAGTAGACGACCAGTAACTCCAATTACCTATATACTAGTATAATAACAACATTATATACAGCTCATTGGTAATAACTCCATGTCCTGGTGATCACTGATCAGTTGGCATACAAACCTTGGCAATGATACATCATCATGGGATAGTATTTCTTTCTCTATGGTGGTCGTCCACTCCAAAGTTGTACGAAAGAATGAACGGGAAGCTCTCACGTTTCTCTGAAGGACCAGTTTTTTATTCAATTCCAATTTAATAAACATGATAGGGTAAATCCTGGGGTCCTCCAAAGAGGGTAATGGTCACATGATATCGCCTTACAGGAATTTACCTGTGTTAGAAAATGAATAGGTACTCCTTCTCTGGAGGTCCTGATCATGATTACCAGATTGAACTGGTCCTTCATCCTTTTCTGTAACAGACAGCAGGCCAACATTGTTATTTACATCCGTGACTTGATGGATGTGGGAAAGATCATGTTATGTGTTGGCTGCTTCTGTTTGCGGTTGTATAGAGTGTATGCGGGGCTGTTTTTGATGTAGAACTTATAGAGGGCTGTAGGAAATCCTTTCGGGGAAAATCTGTCTCTTACAGAGAGTATGCTCTTCTTACAATGAAGATCTGTTGGACTGCATGACTATACTTGCATGTCCCTCGGAAGATTTTGCACCGTTGTGTGTATACTCGAGGGTGGGGAACTACGAATTCTGATGCAGTTCTGTACATGCTTAGTCCTTGCATAGTTTCTGGAAATCATTGAACGGTTTGACTAAACGACGTCAACGAATTCCGGGAATTTTCAATCTTTTTGGAGAGTTTAGCAAATACTGGGAGGAAGTCGTTGGTATTTCGCAAAACGATATTGGAAAGTTCATCGTCCCGAATGCGGTTTGCGAGAATGTGGACAAAAGACGGTGATGACTGCAGGCAGTTGACCCAGAAATGTCATCAGTTTTGAAAGGGGCCCCAACTCCACCCTACCCACCAGTCATGCATGGCTCTGCGTCGTTTGTTAGGATAACAACTTTCTAAACATTTTATATATTTTGAAAGTCCAGCGAATTAAAGGTTATAACTTTAATATACAAACGGATTGGTATAACGGTGTTGGTTAAACCGACAAATGCAAGTGCTAAAATACAACAGCATTTTGCCAAATAATTTATTTACAAATTGTTACTGCATTTTCTGTAGGCCCCTGTCTATTTTGTTTTACGCTTTGTTCGCGTTTATTTGAAACTTAGATCGTTAAATTGTAGCCATATCATTTGCTGTCCTCAAACATGGAAAATTAATTTCAGGCTTTCGAGTTTAGAATTGAAATAATATGTAAATCGAAAAAATTGCATGGTTGTACTTGTTGCTGTACAAGTTCGTTTCATAATGCAAAAGCTTGCGTGTGTAAATGGTTGAATTCAAGTTAAAAAATGTAAGTGAATGACATGGTCAATTATTGCCTTTGAAGATGGCCTCCTTACATAAGGGCAATGTAATATTTCGCCATTTGGTCCACACTTTTTCTTTTTATTTGAATCGGTTCAAAATATTAATTTATTTTCGTGTAGATCCCTAAAATTTTGTAAACCATAAGATGTCCCCCCGTTGCACCAATTGTGGAATGTGAAATATACTAGTAGTACTATGTTCTATCTGCTTTGCCAGTAAAATATCATTAAAAAATCATTTTTCATTCGAATGTACGCGATTCTTGGAAAGCCTTGATAAATAACAATTTTTTGTTATTTATTTTGTAAATAGCCTCAAGGAATTGCCGTACATTGACGAGCTGAGCTTGTTTGAAAAAAGTTAAAATTCTTCTCGATTTATTCTACAAAAAGCAATTTCAAAACGTGTTTCAATTTTCTGACATCTAAATTTTGCAGTTCTCTGAACGGATTTGAACACAATTTTAAGATTAAGGAAAGATCCAGTAGTTGCAGTTTTGAAATTCCTTTAGTTCTCCCACTTGTAGGCGTGAACCGCAATGGCCTCAACCATGCAATATTTGAGGTTGGTAACCTTCAACAAAGCCCATCAAAAATGTTGCAGGGAACTAAATGACGTCAGGTGCAGTTAGATTTATATGCACCACCTGAATTGAGGCTCTATTAAATGTTCAAGAATTTAGAAATTACGTCCCATACAAACAGAATTTATATGTTCTGATAAAGAAAGGACTCCATTTTGTCACATCTTGAATGACCTTAATGGAAGATCTCATTACCAGATTGTAGATATAAGTACACAAATGGCTTACTGTTTTGACCTACCATTTGATGATAAACTCATTTGATTAATAAAAGCATGTACTACATCACTTTTGCATTGCAAACACGTAGGAGGCTACATTTCGTTTTGAATTCCTAAATTTCGTGGACGAATTAAATATTTGAAGCATTGCAAGATGTGCAAAAATCCCTCCGTGTCACTCGGGAAGTGACTTCTGTTGAATTGGAGTTGACTGTTATTTAGGATTTTGGGTTTGATGAAAACACAATTTACGGAATCCGGAAATCTGCCAAATTGAATAAGGGAAATTGGGTATTTCGGTTTCTTGTTCTCGTAGCTAAGGGATGCATAGTGTTGCATATGTATATTTACTCTGTATAATGATAAGGCATGATGTGGTTGCAATATACAGTAGGAAGGAGTGGTTACTGTGCTATAATGTTCCACTGTGGTGCAGGAAGCATTTCATTGAGTAGCATGCATTGGAAAAATGCTGGAATGCATTAAATTTTTCAATTTGCGTGGAATTTTCTAACATTTCGTTAGGGTCTTTAATGTCGTATGTTAATTGGCTATTTAAATGTGACTACGTCACACTGGCAAGGTTTACATGTGTGCCTCTTCTGACACGTGCGCTACAGCAGTTAAATTAAATTGGATAAAACGCAAGTTTGGCCTCCGGGTTTAAATGTGGCAATTTGTTTTACTCAGAACTTCATTACTCACTGCGTAAGATCAATCTTGCATGCCAAATCTGCGGTAATGAACTGCTGTTGCATACCTCTCCTTTCCGGTTTGTGCGAACAAATTTGCGAATTGCAACATGCAAACTTGGGCGTCAAGTTGAAAGCGGATTCATTGGATTGTTCCCGTGGGTGCTTAAATGAAATCTACGGTCGTCAATCATTAATATTCATCGCCAGACACAAGCACAATTCGCCTATTTTACTGTATTTTACATTTCAACTCCTTGTGGAAGGATGGCATAAAAAAGAGGAAGGGTGGGAACGTCAATATTTTGAAAGCACGATTTTTAAATGGTAGAATTTCGCTTGTTTTGGGCACGTGCCCGTGAAAATAATCTAATATTTAAACTCTGTGAGCATTTTTGTGCACTTTGAGAAATGAGGCCCGATGATGTGCTGTCGTAATATGGTTTTTAGAGCATTTTCAACTTTTTCCTTTTAAGAATAATGTATAAGAGAGCATGAAGCAAAAAGTGAAAAATGTTCAATTTATCTTTCTGGGACCTTACGCATACACAGCGAAATGCGATGCTAATCTTGTGCAGTTTATATTCTTTCTTTGTCTTTTCCGGATTCACATTCGTCAGACAGAGATTAGATTTGCACGTGAGGGACTTATAATATGTACCCACGATGCTTTGCGCATGTATTTGCAAATGCGCAAAAATACAGCATCACTTTTTCTGATGTGCTGCCCACATTTTACACACTGCGCTTCCGTTTCTTTTGCCCAATTACTCGACTAGAAAAGTGACTAATTAATCATGCGATAAAACAACCTACTGTATTCAATCATATTCAAGTATTAAGCAGCTGTGAGCAGAATTTTAAAAAATGTGGCACAACGATTCATGCATGCATATGACATTTATCAGCTTATCTGTTTAGTGATTCTGGCGCAGAATAACTTTTAATGGTCTTCTCGCATATTGTCTTGCATTTTTGACAAGATATTGTACCCAATGCTGAATTATTTACAATAGCTTTTACGCATCCATTTGCATGAATGCCTGGTGTGAAAAGAACATACAAATTTTATTTTGTAGCATCACATGCATGAAGCCAGTACTTGCTGGAGCTTACAACAGAGTAGCAGCAGCATAAAACTTGTAAAGTTCTCAGAATGCGTCAATGCAAATCGTTCCTGACATCACTGTTGGATGTCACATGCTGTAGTGCATGTGCTACATAGGAGCAGTGGTGTAGCAATGTATCATCAATCAATCATTCTGTCACAGGAATTATTGGGCTCATCATGGACAGCACATTCTTTGTGCTTAGTAATTTAACAGGGAAGTGAGATTCCAGCAATGAACTAATGCAAATAACTTGTTGCTATTTAAATATAACGCACTTTATTATATATTGCAATTAATCGCAATTAAAACTTCGAATCTTATAATTGGACAAGAGATAAAATTGTGGGAAGCAGAACATGCTCAAAATTCTTAAATGCCAAAATGTAGTTGAAAAGAAAAACCGAAAATAGTTCGGAAATAATCCGAATGCGACTGTTGATAAATAGGGAGTTTTTTTTTCCTTTTTTTAAATGCATCAGCATATCCAAGGAGTTGGTATATCCATAAGGAGGCCTCCCCAAATTAGAATTTCGAGTGATTTGAGTTATTTGCGTATGTTGAAGATCACTGAATCCAATCCACATGCATTCAGGATCCGCGATTCCTTTTCCATACCGTCCTGTCCTTAGGATATTTTGTTTCCTGTGTTTTGATTGCTTGTTTTGAGCAGCCCACTTTCCTTTTAAATGTAAACTTTTGTGAGTTTCAATCTTGTCCTTGTTATCCCGGATTTGCCTTATAAATTTTTTAAAGCGGCGGCAAGTGATGGTATTCAAATTTTGTTTACAGTACCCGCTCCTCTCACCTCACTGATGTTGCTTGAGTCTCATGTCTTTTCCTGTAGACGTTTCTGCAAATACTGAAGAAACTGTTTGGTGATTACATCTGAATTATTCAGCAGTTCAGCACTTGTTTTACTAAATTTCTTACAAAGATACTGCAATTT
The DNA here is from genome assembly GCA_034696005.1 of Glomeris marginata. Classification (NCBI taxonomy): domain Eukaryota; kingdom Metazoa; phylum Arthropoda; class Diplopoda; order Glomerida; family Glomeridae; genus Glomeris; species Glomeris marginata. The sequence goes on from JAQFZQ010000916.1 coordinate 18,819, forward strand.
TGTTCAGGTGAAGATTGAGGACCTTCTAACTTAGTTGGGCTCCGCCTTTCTATGAATAAGCAAAATGTTAATTATTATTTGCAAGGAATTCCTATAGGGGGAGTTGTCCCATTATCTAGCAAATTATCAGATTAGGACCAATTTTTGTTATTATTTTGATAATATATTTTTAATTGACGAGTCAGTAATATTTCCATGTGAGCATTCCATCATACAAACCAGGCCATTACGGAATACTCCTCCAATTGCCATGTACATGTTTGGAGCATGATCAGGTAGACTGTAATTGTCTGTTTTGTCTAGCTGGTAGAGTGTAATTACCTTGGCCACACCTATGTCCCCATTGAAACTTGCAGACACGTTGGACGTCTGAACAATGTATAAACATCCTGTATTGGTTTTTACGAACGCGACTTGTGACCAATCTGCAAAGTGCCTAACACCTATAGTATTTACAACAAATTAACGAAGATCGACTTCATTTAGTATAGTGTGGGGGCCCCCTATATAAAGTTTTGTAGTTGCATGGTTGCAAGTTCCATGTATGTCCTACATATTTGGAGCATTGCATGCTCAATACAGTATAAATTGCAAAATATTCCAGCTGCAGCTTTGTTGCATGGTTACTGCATATAAAACTTTTTGTAGGTGGGGGTTCGTAAAAACGGTTCCTTACCATTGTAACTGTGGACAATTTCCAAAATGCACCAATTGTATATTTTCCCCTGCAGGAAGTAGATTTTGAGTGTAGTCGTGTAGGTAGTCCATTTTCCAAAAATTCTAATTATTTTTTTTTCAAGAAATAATGACTATGTGCAACAAATACTAACAAAAGACGTTTCAGCCGAACTTCTGCTGCCCTATATTCCTGTAGTATATCTGGTATGGGGGGCTCCGTTCGAGAACATCTTTGCGATTTAGTGTAATAATACACTATAACCTGATTATAGTTTATTGCAGACAAGGTTTCTTTAGTACCATTATTGGTGGACAGAGTTCGAATGAAGCCGACTGTGATGATAATTGCAAGAACGAGAAACTTATTTTAGATTCAATAACGAAATAATTGTGTACGGAATGCGATTGAAAGTTATTCTGCTTTGAATGTATATAGCTGAAGATTCGCTGCCAATCATTGCATTAATTCGCTTTTACTTCTTTTACTGTCTCTTTCTTTCTTTCTCTGCATATGCTTTCATGCCAAAAATGAAAAGTACAGCAAGCGTGAAATTACATGTATTTTTAATGCTAATCAAAATGTGCTAGATCCTGGGTTCTATTTAGGTTACTTTTTGAAGCATTCACTCACTCCTCATCAGCATTTTGTAGGTCTCATTGTCATTTACTTTCTTCGCTCCCTGCAACATGAATACAAAAAGTGAAAATGGCGATATCACACCTGAGCGAATTTTAATTGTTCCAGTGGAACTGCATGATCATCTCAATACAAATTCGCTCCGCATTTCACAACGAAATCTTGCTAACTCATCTCATATTTTTGTATGCTAAAAGTTTTCACGCCTGTCACCAAACTCTTGAACTGTATTGAATTCCCATAATGTAACAAATTTTAATACGTTTTTATCGGTTAGGTAGTGTTTTCTTAGGGCAACAACCGTATAGTGGAATTTAAATGAATCCTTTGGATTCAAAATGCTGCGATATGCAGTAATAAAGTTTTAAATTTAATATAGTTTTGCGCCTCTAGCTTACATCGTCTTGCTGTAATTTTCAATGATCTCATGGGGCATAAATGCATGAATTTTGGAGGTTTGAATCGAATTCGCATGTGAAAAGTGTAATGTAATTTGGCACAAATTCCTTAGACGCTCATTATCGATGCCCATATATGCATTTGAGGATTCCGTATGTCATAAATATTGACGGAGAATAACTATTTTAATCTAGGAAATCCACACGGAGAAGAATCTTGTAACAAACACAATTTACAAACGGATATAGCCTACTGTTAAATGCGCAGAAAAGTGACCATAAAGAATATGTTTGCATATATGTTTGTACAGTATATTAATAATGTATATGAGGAACATTTACAACTGTCCATAAATTATGACATTCTCGGATTAAAAGATGCAAGTCTACAAATATGAGAAAATTGAATCTTGCAGACAGTCTACATAATTTTTTCAGATAAAATTCTAGGCATTTTAATAGCAAACGTTGAATACCAAAAGGCGGAAAAAATTGATTGGTTTGATATGAGGGATTTTCCACGGCTTTGCTCTTGGTCTTCTTTCGCATCAACATCACACAAAATGCTAAAAAAAAAACGAGATCAAATAAAACGCATATCTGGAAACTTTCACAGTATCGTAGACTCGCAATTTGTGCATCGAATCGATGAAATGAATCCAGAAGCATAATTAGTTTCGTTATAGGTATTTTTGCTAGCGTTTGTATTCCATTGTTTTGTCATCACTTACTTTCTTTTTCATATCCGAAATCCTATATGGTATAGAAAAACCCTAAGTGAAAGAGAATGACACTGCCCTGCTTTTGATTTTTCCCACACGTTGAATGGGGCACATTCAATGTCCACATATTAACGTTACTTGATGGGATCAATTGAGATCAAAAAATGAGACCCTTGATTTGTTATCGTTTTATTATAGGCAGTGATGAATGCAATTTGTTGCAATAAGGAATTCAATGTTCCCCTCGCTTACTTTTAACCAACCTTTTTTTGTCATCTACTTGTAACAATGTACAAGTTCCATTCGTTGCCTTTGGAGAAAAGAAATTCGCTTTAAACCGTCCTTACAATGTATATGACAGTTCTATTCAGAAGAACATGGTTCACAAAAACCTACTGTCATAATAATTATTATTGATGGTCTTGGTAAGCAGGACTCATCCTTCTCTCTCTTGAACCTTCTGAGTTTGTCATTTCCCTGAACTCGTAGTTAAAAAAAAAAACTGAGGTGAAGTATGTATGGAAAGTTAAGACAGTAACGTAATATGAAGTATTCTGAAGAAAAAACATGTAACAAGGTTAGGATCGGGTAATATTGCGCAATAACCATATAGAACTAAATGGATTAATTTTATTTCGATTTTGATGAGAATATGTACAATTTCAATCCTTGCAAGCTTTGTGAGTTGGCTTGGATTGCACATTCATAAAGGTGTTTTATTTTAAAATTATATGAAGAAAATGCACACTTCATAGATGATGCTTGTGGTAAGCAAATCGATATGGTTATATAAACCATATTTCACAGGAACACCTCAGAAAATGTGCAAGTTCCATCTTGGTGAAGGATTCTTTTGCTCAATAAGGCATTGCCGAAGTCACATTTATTTTAATATACCGTATCGATTACTAGCCCCCCCTTTGTTTACGCACTTCCCTCGATTTAGCGCCCCACTGTCAGGGTGAAAAGTTTTTTTGGAGCCTCCCCTTATTAGTCGCCTCCTATACGGTCATATGTTCCTTGCTTTCACAAGCCTCATAATTGCCCATCCCGTTCTTAATTTAGCCCCACTTTACTGCCATGTTCTCTGCAATCTCTCCCTTTTCTCTGAAATCCTGTATTTACAGCAAAAATCCCAGTGACATTGCTAAATTAGCTGGATTAGCTCAATTACGCGCTTCCCTTGAATAAGCGCCCAGAAAATAAGATCACGAAATAATTAGCCGCCGGGGCTGCTAATCGAGGCGATACGGTATTTCTTGTAATAGACAATGTATATTATTGCACCAACAAGTGCAATGTGTTATTGGGCTGCCCCTTTTACGATATAGCCCATATGGTGCCCACATGATCATAGTGGGGACCCTATTCAAGCACGTACCTAACAGATCCGTTGAGCAGATCATAACTTTTGGAACTGTTCATTTTCGATTGGATCAACAGATCTCGATGATAACCATCAATAATTGTAAATTTTTTATTGTGGGGTTTTCTTTTTAAGTGTCTGAAAAAGAATTCCGAAAATGGCAAAGCTATTTTTATTGGGTTGTTTCAAGCAAATTGTGTTGATGTTTAGCATTTTTCAATATTTGTTTTTTACTTTTTAACCCCTTTTATTTTAATTGCTTGACAAAGTTCGTTTAATAAATGTATTAATTCCTTTAAAAAGTGACATTGTGTAGTGAACGCATTTTATATACCATAATATCGTGTATAGGACCACTTAAAATAGCACCCATTCGCATTTTATAGCTATTTCAATCTAGGTGTAGCAGATTTTAAAACATGCATTGAAAGTTATTGAAAGATGTAATTGTGAACGCATAGTATAAAAATCAGCTGAAGTTTTAATTGGGCCACATTTCCTGTATTTCTATGCGCTTTGTCCGCAATGAAAAACAACATAATGCTTATTTCTCTTTTGTAGGTACACGTATAGTTGAATATAAATTATGGGCTGCACTTGAATTATTAGTTCGGGTCGACGATTTCAGTGCATCATTTTATGCATGCATGATTTATTTTTACAAGCTCGGGGTGGGGTGTTGTTTACGACAGCATGAGGACATTTTTTCGTGTTTTGTGATGCGGTTAATTGATTTCTACACGTTATCTTGTTTAGCGTGTATATGCCGATAAAAAAGATGGTTCTTGCTATAAAAATTGCATTGAATTTTACGGCATCATGGAACCTACCTATGCTATTATAATTGGATTGATGTAATTGCACACGTAGAATGTTTTTGCATGGTCGCAAATGCTCATTAAAACTTCATATGGTTTTTTTTGTGATAAGAATAAATCGCTGTTTTAATGCAATTCATTTGACTGTCAACTATACAAATGATATGTGCGAGCATTAAAAATATTTAATTAATAACAACTAGATACAAGAGAAGTCATTCACATTGTATAGGAGGAGTACGTAGTACAAAGATCATTTGATTCCACAACTAAAAAGTAATTAAGAGGGCAAATCAATAAGTAACGCCTTTTATTTATTGTTAAAATAAAGGAGTGTAATAGCCATTCAAAATCAGATATTTTCACAAGGAAGCCACATATCTTCACTTTATTATTCATTAAAAATTGCAGCTTCCATATTTGTTTGGTTCAATGACATTTCACTAAGGGAAAATATTTTTAACTCCTGCAGCTCTGGGACAAATGGCTCAACAAAAATAGATGTTGAAAAATAACTAATATGTAGACAACTAGCTAATATAATAATTATATTTGTGTTACATTTGAATGCATGTTTTTCATGTCAAAAATAAGAGCAGAAAACTCTTCTGCAGGGAACCTCTACTTCCATATGCAGTAAACGGGCTTTTATGAAGGTTCTATTAAAACTGTTGCCAAGAAAAAGAGAAATGTCTTGAGATAATCAATTTTTTTATTGAATAAAGTTAAGAATGGTTTTCCCATATGTAATTTAAGCGAGCGAGGCACATTAACATGTACGTTATGAGGAACATTATGAGGAACATCAAACCGGTTTCCGGTATCGCACAACATGTGACTGATTGACTAATTTCAAAGACATTATGGCCATGCATGATTGCAAACATAATTACATTGATAACATCGATTGGTCAAGTGCCAGCATAGAATGCATGCCCAATTTAAGGGCAACACTTTGATTAGACATCTTTTATGGGGGTATATGTATTATATTGTGTCAATGCATTTGTAGACTTCCCTTCCTGCCTTTGAAGCTACTCCTTTGGGTTATCTTATAATAACAGTACTTGGATACTAACAAAATAATATAAAGTCTGATCAAGCACAAGAATCGACTAAAATGGGTGGTTGGGAGGAGGTAGTAAACCGGTTTTTGTGGGTGGCAAAACCTGATAATTGCTAGCAGAACAAGGCAGAAG
>JAQFZQ010000917.1:0-24635 GCA_034696005.1 Glomeris marginata
CCCCCCCCCCCCCCCCCCCCCCGTGCACTACCCTATGAACTCCGGGGAGGTGCATTTCCAAGCATGGGTTTATTGGCAAATATTCTCCCAAATGCCCCCCTTTACCTAGAAGTTTGTAACACTATATCAGGTGCTGAAACCTAATTTCTTTCCCAAAATTCTTTCCTGTTTCAGAAGTGATTGATTATAACCGTCCTTTGTCACCCTCCCCCCACTTATCCAATTTAGCCCCAACACAGACACTTTCCCCCGCAACACGGAATTTAATTCTCGTAGTAGTATTTCTACCAGACGGCTTGGCAACACTGCTACGACTGCCTTCGACTGAAATGCAACCGTTTCCTTGTTTTTGGAAAACTGACGTACGAAGAATGAAACAGTTATGATTCGGAAAAGAGGATGCCATCAGAAGTAACGAACTCGCCCCTCTGTTCTTTCGCTTTCATTATCGGAAGTGGGAAATTTGATGATCTCCGGAAATCGGCACAGCATTTTTGAAACAGGTGCGTGTTGAACCAATTTGTCGAACCAAACACGTGTTTCAGATATCAATTCCCTGGAACATTTATCGCAAACTGTCTAGATTTTCGTTACTTACATACCCTATATATTATAATAGTTTGTTTTGTGCACATATTTATCGAAATTATGATATTAGACCTATTCTGTGCTCGATTCCGTATGCAAATTGGATTCCAATATATTGGATACCAAATTATCTTTGCAAAGGGACACAATGACTTTTTTATATTGAAATCTAAATTGTAGATATAGGTTATATTTTATCCAGTATTGTTATATGCAGAATATACAGAATATTTTACAAGGAGGGGAGTGGAAGAGGCGGGTTTTGTGTGTTGATGACGTCATCCTGTTATACAGGATCAGTGATGCATCACGTTTGCAGTGTTTCATTTCCCAATTTATGACGTCAAGTGCACAGTTTACATTTATAATTGATTTGTAGACAACAGAATTGTTAGAAGCGAATATTTTTCCGATGAAACGATTAAATGCAGAAATTATTACATGAATTATAGTAGAACTTTAGGTTATGGAAATTATAGTGAAACCTGTCTATGGTGGAAGTTTTTCCGGTCCCTTGAGATTCCACCACAGACAGGTTTCACTGTATAAAGTTGAATATTGATTTTCCCATTGACCGGTTGTGGTTTTTCAATGACCCCTATTTTCGGAGAAAACATTTGCCACGCCTACAATATCTTTATTTCGTCGTCTGGATTTTTACACAATAATTTTAATAGCACATGTTTTATATTATACATCGATATGAAAGCCTCTGTTCCGATGTCTCCCAATTAAGACATGTTACGTAATTTTTGCACTACCCACAGTAGTATCAAGAGTAGTATCAAGAGTGGATCAAGAGTGGTAGTATCGGTAAGTTGCACTTGCTACTCCTAACAGGAATTTGATAACAGTGGTAACAGTGCGAATTTCACCATCAGTTTTTATGTTTTTTATAGACAAAATACAGTACGGGGACCGTCCGTAAAGGATGTCACACTTTGTTGAACTCAATATAAGTGTGACGTTATTTATGGATGACCCCTAAATAGATGATAATGGGGTACTGCAGCACAAATATTTCATATGGGCTAGCCCTTTATAGCGAGAATAAAATTGTCCACCAATAATTATTGAGTAATTTGTACAGACCGATGATGATATACTCGGTACACACTCAAGTTGGCACAATCACTATACGCCCCATTCATCCAATCACGTATGAAAATGGAAGAGAACAATATGGAGGAACAAGACGGTGGATATTTTGCCCCACCTACAAACCTGCTGTTCCAATATTTTTCAGAGGTAAACATTTTGTACTTGGGGTTAAACCAGTTGGAAGCTGGAGGAATGAATATGCCAGCTTGACTACGTACCGAGTATCTGCAAGTTTCTGGACAAGGTTTATGTAGAGATCCGCTGAAGGCGCTGCTGTAGAGCGTAGAAACTGTGTGTATGGCGTCAAGAAACTTGTGGATATAACATAAAAGACAGGGTTCCCCTACATAAAGTCACAGATTCATCTCGTCACATGTTATTCTGCCTTATTATGTTGGACACGCTCAATTCAACACGTTATTTTCGTCACACTGTACCTGTCTCAGTAGTAATTCGTCACCCCATTTTGGTCACACTACATTTGCCACAGAATTGACCTTTTTCAGTAAGCTGCTATTGGCTGAAAAAACGTTTAAAAATGGCGTCCTTAGTTGGGATGAAGTGTAGAAACCTGTTTTCTGCCAATCATATTGCAGCTTTATCCCAACTAAGGCCTCCATTATTGGAAAAAGGAGGTGCTACTGAAAAAGGACAATTCTGGTCACCTATTCACAAGTTTCTTGGAACGCGATTCAAATAATCGCCGATAGGTGGCAGGAGCGTCAGTCACCCGCCATTTTGGTGCTGTAGCAAATGAGCTGCGGTGGCAATCACACCGCGTCATCACACCGCGTCAACACACCGCGTCAACACACCGCGTCAACACACCGCGTCAACACACCGCGTCAACACACCGCGTCAACACACCGCGTCAACACACCGCGTCAACACACCGCGTCATCACACCGCGTCATCACACGACGGCATCACATGATGCGTCAACCAATGAGCTCATTGCGTCTACAGCACCACTGTGGACGCATTGATAGCTGCGCCACCAACGGATTTCTCCAGGAACCTTGTCGAGAAACTTGTGAATAGTAATTCAATTATGCTTAGTAAGTGTGACAAAATGAATGTGACGAAAATGATGCGGCGAGCTCAGAGATTTGTGTCATGCAATTTGTAAACATTTCAGGATACCAGTTAATATTGTTAATGAAACATCTATATAACTAAAGGATTCTGTGTCTGTTTGACCGGATGAATTTCCACAGTTTTGGAGCTTTTCACTTGAAACCTTCCCTACTGTGTCGGTTTGGACATGGGACACCCAGTGCAGGGGTTCGCGTCCTCCATTGCCACAGCTACTATGGTGTCCACGGCCAAAACCGTGTCCCTGGAGTTTCCGTGACTACATTGGGCGCCGCCAAACAGGCTCCGCTGAACGGGCGCTGGTTCAACGGGCACTTTCCATTATCAGTATTTCTTTACCCGGGCATCGCCACGGCTAGTTGTACATTAGGAGGTATAGGAAATGCTCCCTCCATGCCTATTCTAACCTCCTTGGGCGAAGTAGCATGTGACGAAATGAACTATACGTCTGGGGGTAATTGGGGTAATTAGGAGAGTAGGTCGAGAGTGACACCTGGCGGCACATCGTCCAAACTGTGCAACCATCTGAATATCATCATATTGCGTTCGTATTTGGTAAGGGCCTTTCCCTTCTCCCTTTCCACGTCAGTGGCCGTCAGACTGAGGCTAGTCGCGGCCACGCCCAGCAGGTTGGACGAAGCCACGCCCTGCACGTCCAGGTCCTTGCGGAGAAGCTTGAGGATCTCCCTGGACACCCTGGCCCTGGACACCGACTGGGCCTCGTTGTTCTGCGACATCCTCTGCAGAGCCTTGTAGGTGGTGAGCAGCCTTCGTTTGATGTAACCCTGCCTCACCTTCTTGTTCATGGACCTGACCAGGTCGGCTGCGGAGATGAGAGGCGTGGGGGTGGAGTCGAATCCGGACCCCGCCCCTGACTGGGGCTCTCTGCCTTGCGGAGACGGAAGTTGCGATGCGGACGCCATGTCTCCAACGGCAACCCAGGTGGAGCAAGAACGGGAGGCGTAGTCTAGCCTCTCGCACAGGTCTCTCCGGTCACCACCCAGATGACCTAGGTCCAGCCCCATGTCCAGTCCGGCCCCCACCACTGCTGCAGTTGCGGCTGCGGCCGCCGCAGACAGCGCCACCTCGGAGGCGAACGACGACAGCCCGCAAGCGCCGTCTTGCGCTATGTCGCTGGTACTAAATGGCAAAGAAAAACATTTGCATTTTACGTATTGTACATGCCCCTGTCTCAATATGTTTCCCTAAATAAGAGTATACAGTTCATTTCGTCACATGCTACTTCGCCATAATAAGTTGGACACGTTCAATTCGACACGTTAATTTCGTCACACTACTAACTTATACCCTAGCTACTTCTTCTATGTGCCTTTGGGGAGGAGCCAATTTCCCCCTTCAGCAAGTGACCAAGTATATTAAAGGAACTGGTCCCTTTTTGGTCCTCCTATTTGTAGTAACTGCTTATCTCAAAGAGGAGGAGCCAAAAATCGTTTCCCATGTCTCCTATATGGTCATGTGCTGAAGCGGGAAATTGGCTCCTCCCCAAAGGCGCATAGAAGCAGTTACTTGGGTATATAAAACAGATTTTGTGTGTAATTAATTTAGCAATATCTTCATCTGTTCTCAAGTACATATAGATACAGTAAAACATGTCTGTAGTGGAATCCCAAGGGAACAGAAAATCTTTCCACCATTGACAGGGTGTCTAGCATTCATAGGCGTTTGAAACAATAATTCATGCTGTCAATGTCAAGTTTTCTACTATAGACAGGTTTCCACCATTGAGAGTTTCCACCGTACACAGGTTTCACTGTAATTGATTTCTGAATGAACGTTTGACCAAAATATTGTGGCAAATACAATGTGACCAAAATAGTGTGATGATTATGATATAGTGACAGTCGACAAAATGAACGCTGTAGATATATTGCTACGAGTTTCATGTGCCAAAATTGGTGTGACGAAATGAACTGTGATCTTACGGTTTGAAAACAATCCTCCCTGGGACATATTCATTTAATTACTTATTGGTCCCAAAGTTTCGAATGCAACCTTTTGTCCAAGTTAAAGTTACACTTGATGCAATTGATTTGGAATGCTTGTTGGCTAATTAATGATTGGGGCCGATTGGGGCCCATGGGCGTTACCTTACCGTTTCTTTGCGTGCAACAACACCTCCCAGAGGGCTGTACGTGAGGTGTGCGTTTAACAACGTAGGTGTGTCACGTATGGCCCATTACCAAAACCTCCAGTTCAACGACACGCAAGTGTCAAAAACCCGAAACGGTCTCTTATCCGGTTTTAGGGACGATACGTGCCAACAGGGGGCGCCCTGGTGGTGACTGTGTGCATTACTGGATGCATCATAATTGTCAACTTTGAAAATCTGCAATAAATGTATTGCTGAGGCAGACATGATTCCATGCTGTAATTTGGTTGCAGGTTAGTTTTTGGGGGAACTTTAGATTTTGTACGCAATATGTGCAGGACATTCTGATTTGATTACTTTTGGTAAATCATGAAAAATCAGGTGTTGCAGTCACACAGCTGAGCTTTTTCATGCTTGTTTAGTTGTGGGCTATGCATCTATCGTGATCATTTTCCCCCGCTATCACGGTTTAGGAGATATTCGACTTTCAGTGGAGGCATTCAAAGTGAAACTTGATTGCGTTCAGCTGACACTGATTATAGATGCATGGGCATTGAATTAGTAGGGCTAAAATGTATTCAAAAGGTTGTGTTATCCCAAGGGATGGACAATGCTGTTTGCTAATGTGTTTACTGATGTCATGCCTGTTGTGTTGGATTAGCATGTTGTAACCTTCGACAGTGCACGCAGCGTAAATAATGCACGAGTTGGTAATGTATGCACACCGTGGTGATGAACGTCGTCGTTGCTGCCTATGACATATACATATACTGCATGTATACTGCAGTTTTAAATGACGCACATATGAGTATACCTAGTATGATATAGTCATAACCCTGATAATGACAGGCAGAGTGTTTTTCGGGCCGCCATTGCACCAGTCAGTCTGTTGTCTACATGCAGTTGATGCCAAATTATCTTTCATGATTGACATCTTAAGAGCCAATAGTTGCTGCCTGCTTGGCCACGCTTTCATAAGGTACAGAAGGGTGGAGCTAAATAAGCGAAAGCCAACGCCATTGGCTAGCACAAACCTATATTCAAAGCGGAACATCCCTCTGTTTTTGCAAATACACACCTCTTTTTGTCAGCACTATAAATAACGCGTTAACCAATTGACCCTGTTCAGTAAGCACCTCCCATTTCCAATATGGAGGCTCTAGTGAGACAAGTTATGCAATCTGATTGGCTGAAAAGTTTTCTTGCTAAGGACTCCATTTTTCGGACGTTTTTTCAGCCAATTGCAGAACACTGAAAAGGGTCAATGCACCTCCCATTGCCAATATGGAGGCTGTAGTGAGGCAAGCTATGCAACAAGTTTCCCTCTACAATGACGCCATTTTCCGAACGTTTTTCAACCAATGGTAGGCCCCTAGAATACACCAATTATGGATTTTGTATCGGGTTCAGTTCTGTTCGGTGACAGGTCTATATTAGACACGCCCATTGATACAATATACGGTATCATGCGGTGTTATTCGTCGTGTCCAACCAATAGGAATGCAGAAACCACTTCAACTCTGTGACCAAACAGACTTTAGGTAGCATTACATAGTTGGAGAATTGTGAGGTGTGCAAATGCGGATGTTGCTATAGTACGTGCAGACTGGCGAAATGGCCGGCTACAAAAGAAAGTCTGACCCGGTTTACGGTAAACAGGAAACACTGGCAGAGGCGGAAGGAAAACTGCCAAAACCGGAAATCTCTATAAATCATGTTGCATATTGGTTCGTACTACTCAGGGAAACCTGGAAAGATCTGGGAATTTTGCCTTAGCACTCAGGAAAACCTGGAGAACTCTGCAGGGAGAATGATAATGTGAAATTGGTATATGAACATTGCACTTGACAGCAATCTAACGCGAAGTAACACTGCGAATGGCGGAACGGCGAGGAGGTACAATGTTGGTTTATATATAAGATGAACGACTGTATAGTGTGTACCTGAAGCTCCTGCGAAGTCCAAGGGCCTTGGAGAGGAGACCGCAGGAACGGATGATCTCGCTCTCCTCCTCGAACAACGTCTCTCCGATGCGCAGCGATCTGCGGCAAAGACTCTGCGCCGCGGCCGGCAACTGAAGGGACGACGAGGATCCCGCCGGCACCGGGCTGGGCCCTCTTCTCCGATCGTCCTCCGCGGTGTCCGAGCAAGGGGAAGCACCCCTGGCCACCGAGGGCACCCTCAGGTTGCGTCCGATGTCCGCCCCACCCAGGCTGGACAGCGAAAGGAGGGAAAGGTCTGTGGCCACGGATTCTCTGCTGGGGGACCTGGCCATGGCACCTTGAGTAGACGGATCGCCCCTGTCCTCGTCCACCCTGTGCTGTTCGAACCTCTTCTGGTTCCTGATGTCCTTGGCACTGCGCATTGCACGCATTTGCCATGCATCCGCAAAACGACAACCTCCAACAAATATCGATCCACAAAATGGCTCGCTGCACAGATTTCGCAACCGACTCCCATGAAACGCTCTTCGGACCCGATCCGATCCGCATCTCGTTCCTATTTATAGCTCTCCACTTGATGAAATCGATCGAAGGCACGTTGTTCTTCCACCTTAGACAGGTTGAACACGTAGGCTTTTTACGGTACATCGTTACGCAGCGGAATCTTGTATAGTCTGTTCACAGCTAACTTTAAAGTAAAATGGCCACGCCATCTTCTTGGAAATTGTTTAATATTGGTTGATGGGTGTCGAATTTCCTCCACAATCTTGGAGTGTACCGCAAAGGGTGTGGAATCTCAATAATTGGTTGCTGGATTAACCAATGCAACAATTTCCAAGACGATGGCGAGGCCATTTTACTCGTCAAATTCATCCAAATTCTGAAAATTGTTCAACTTTTCACTAAAGAAAAATTTTGCCATGGGAAGAATAGGGATCTTGGCTGGGAACAAAGTTTTCATGCGTTATTATTTTATATATAGAGTGTACCATTATAAATTTGTGTATACAGAGTCGGGTAAGAATTGCATATTAATTTGAAAACATTTTAACAATATTTCCTTATGGAACCGTAAGCCCCGCCTACATGCTAACGTGCTGCCACCTACATAAAGTTGATTTGGCACTGCACATATGTACAACAAAAGAAAGGGGCGTGTCCACTGATGGCCACCTTTATTCTCTGGTTTATGATATTTTTGTGTCCACATCGTAAAATGTTACGCTCATGTTGTGAAAATACTTATTGGTTTTAGCAACATGAATAATAACAGGTCTACTCTTCTGCTCGAATAAAAAAAAATGAATTATGAAAATTTATAATTTGTGGTTGCATATCAGTCATTGCCCTATTTCATATATGTACTACTTATCTATGACCGACTTCTATTCTTGTGAAAGCCATTGTAAACAAATAACATCACTCTTGATAAATGCAATTTGACACACTGTACATGGAAGAATGGTTTGGGGGCCACTCATTAATGATGTTGCCAGTGCAAGAGTACAGGGTGTTTCGGAAATAGGTGGACAAACTTACAGGGAATATTCCCTGCATAAAAACAAAGTTCATATAAACACATGTCCCCAAACGCTTAGGTGTTTAAGTAGCACCTGAAACGTCACATCCATAATTCATGCTCCTCACATCTGAAAATTCATTATTTATTGTAAATGCTACATTTGGATTCACAGCAGGTGCTCAAAATGCCCTCCATGGGATGCAATGCATTTCAGATTTGGGGACATGTGTTTATATGAACTTTGTCTTGTTTTTATGCAGGGAATATTCCCTGTAAGTTTGTCCACCTATTTCCGAAACACCCTGTATAAGCCCATTGTTTACAATTATTAATTATGGACGGTAAATTTCTCTAAATTCTACCCAGGGATGTATGATTGCACATACACTTTATATTTCTATAAAATTAAAAGTAGGTGCCTCAAAAGGTTGCAATTTTGAATTTTATTTCAGCGGTAATATGTCCTGGTAAACCCTTGGGTAAACTATATTCCTAATCATTGTCCTCATCATTCCTCACAATGTTTTGCATGTATACAGTTTTCACGTGGTTTTCACTTTAGCGTAATCCGTGCAATTCAAATTTCGCGCGGATTTTCCTTCAGTAACGCGAATATTGATTTCTACAAGCGCATCACAGATCTTCCCCTCAACACTTACCGGATCATCGTTTTTCAGATTTTTAGATTTATTTATTTAAACTTGTTCGTCCAAGATTTAATTATCCTAGCTAGTCCAACCTAACCTACCATAATTTAAATTAATTGAAACGAACGAAGATTATTATGTCCGGTGATGTGCTGTAGATCTGTGATGTGCCTGTAGAAACAAATATTTGCTTCCGTTGCAATGACGCTTTGGCGAGCGCCTCGCCGTCCATCAACGGCACATTTTTCGTCGTGAGTGGCGCGCGCGCCATATATTAATATTGTTCGCTGTAGAATACGAATACGAATACTAATTAAAACCGTTATATTGTACATTTTATTTGATTTTATCCATTAGTCGTGCGGATGCAATTCGGTATGCTGCGTTTTCGAAAACGGCCGGTGAGGGCGTGACGGCTTTCCATACGGTCGCCATTTTTTCTCTTCACCTTGGATGGAAACGCGGCGAACGTTTGCAGTCAACAGTTGTTATTTTGCTTGGTAAAGGGCGTTTTTTGGGTTTATTCTTGTTGGAAAACCGAGATAGGGTGTGCTGGGTCGTACGTAGGTAAGTGGAATTCGTTGGGTTACTTTTTAATGCTGGAAAAATCAGAAACATTTGAACGCCAAAGTTTTGTTTTTACAGGTAGGGAAAAGATTGGCGTTTGGGCGTCGGCCAGTGGTCAGTAGCGACAACATGAATCTCAAGATAATCGCTCTGGCACTTGTAATTTCGTGCTGTAAAACGTACGGTGAGTTGCAAACGTTTGAATTCTTCAGTTGTGAAAATGCTGCCACGCCCATGTTCAATGCGTCACCCAACCGTTTTGTAATTTGTGTAACTGAAATCATTATAAAAGACCTTAAAAAAAATATGGTTTCTTTGTGCAAGTGTCAAAATGAAATCAATAACAAGATTATGAACTTTTGGCAGGGCAGATTATTAGACTATGGTCGCATGATTATAAATGTAATATAAAGTGTCTAATGAACTGGAAATCCTGGAATTAAAGGATTTAACACAGAAAAAGCGAATGTTTTGAACATTATTGGTCAACTCTAACAGAAGCGTATGTTATGGTAGTATTTACAAATGAAAGCAAAAGTAAAAAAAAAAAATTGCTGGTGGTAATTTATGTACAAAGGTGTCATGATATTTTCAAAATGTAATGAAACGAAATTTCAGTTTTGTTTTCCATAATAATTTCAGACTGCCAAATAAAGAAGAATGTCGTTTGAGTATAATATATAAGTGTATATATTGTTTCGGTCGACAGGTCAGCTGTTACTTCCCGACGACACCATCCGGTGGTGCGCAATCGGGGAAGCGGAGTTGTCCAAGTGCGAGGACTTCGCAGACGCCGTCAAGAGAAACGGTAAATTCCAACTGAAGCTGGAATGCGTCAAGTCCTTGTCCAGGGACGAATGCCTTCGGATGTTGGACAAGCATTTGGCGGACGTGGTCATCCTGGACGCTGGCGAAGTGTTCGTCGGTGGCCGCTACCATTCTCTCGTGCCCATCATGGCCGAACGTTACGGACCTCGTGAGTGAACCGTACCCGTGTTTAATCGTAACATCAGCGCAGACCTCTTTGACCGATCCCTCGAATGGCGTTTTAACAGAGGGTGACCAGAGGTTCTACGCGGTGGCTCTGGTGAAAAGAACTTCGGACATCTTTCAGCTGCGGGATCTGCAGGGCAAGAAGGCCTGCTTCACGGGGGTTGGCCAGATGGCCGGTTGGGTGTACCCGATCTCAAAGCTTATCGAGATGGGCATCATCCCCATCACGGACTGCAACAACGTGGTGAAGACCGCCGCGGACTTCTTCGGCGACAGTTGCGCGCCGAACTCGCTCCTCAACAAGTACAATCCTACCGGTATAACTCTTCTTTCTTGTATAATTAGCTGTTTGTATCGTTTTTGCACTCGATCATTTTAAGGACCTGTGTTGGAGTCTACAGCAACACCTGCCTATGGTGGAAACTTTGAGTACTAAACAGCTTACGATTTACTTTAATGAAAACATGAACACATTTGAAAAACTGTTGGTATTGAATTTGTTTTGTTAAGAACATAATGACGGTGACTTTTGTGACGTAGGTGACAACCCTTTAAAGATGTGCGCTCTCTGCGGTGACCAAGGACCCACCAAGTGCCTCGACTCTTCTCCGTTCGCCGGGTTCGACGGCGCCCTGCGATGTCTCACCGGGGGCAGAGGGGACGTGGCCTTCGTGAAGCACACCACCCTCGAGGAACTGGCGACCAATCCGGGCCTGTCCATAAACCCCCAGGAGTACGAGTTGCTCTGTCCCAACGGCGGCCGGGCTTCGATCCGCGACGTGATGCGGTGCAACTGGGGCCAGTCTCCCGCGAACTCCCTCGTGGTGTCCTCTTCGGCGCCCAGGAAGAGGAGAAGGGCCTTCCAAGACTTCGTTAAGGTACAACATGTGTATTCTTGATTGACGGATCGTTTAGCCTCGAATCTTGTGCATATGACAAGGTGTATGTGTCAAATTGAAAGTGACAAGAGTATATTTATGATCAAAATAATAGGAATAATATTTCTTTGATTGCTTATGGGTTCTATTTGTTTGCAGCAAGCTGTTTACCTGTTCGGAGCGCCACCTGCGCCACTTGGTCCTGCGGGTCCCGGCAGACCACCTCCGCAGATAAGCCGTCCTGCACCTTTCTACTCGCAGGATTTCAAACTGTTTCAGTCTCCAGTAAAGTACTCGAATTCCTACAATCTCCTCTTTCAAGATTCGACTTCTCGCATAGACGACGTACCCGACGAGAAACAGACTTTCAAGGATTACCTCGGTAATTTTCCGCCAAATTTCACAGTGTCCGCTCGCGTTATGTTCCCTGATGATCCTCGTAAAGTTAGTTGTGGTCATTATAGCAGATGTGTCTGTCAATTCCTGGAATTTCTGGAAAAGTAATAGAATTTGGAAATAGTCTGGCAATTGTGGAGTTAGTCACTTAAATTGTATTTTAATGTTTCAAAATATGTATTCTCAAGATGTTCATTTGTGTTAAACTATAGTACAATAATAATATGGCTTGGAAGAAGAATAATGGTATTGGGATTTAGTGTAAAATGGTCATGGAAATGCTGGAAAAGTAGTGGTAATTAGTTAACCTCATGAATTCAACACATTTGTTTGTTTTAATCCCCGATATTTATTTGTTTCTCAATTTATTTATCCATAATGAGGAACAATTGTCATTACGTGAAGTCATATTTTTGAGAATTTCGTTTCATTTTCCCGATATAGTGATATTAGGTTATGAAATTGAGTAGACACCCTGATGTTGCCGATAGATTTGCTGACCAGTTATATGAATTTCTTATTTTGCAGGCGATGAGGAAAAGTATATCCTGGAGTTGCGCAGGTGTCCGATCAGCACGGTGAAGTTGTGTGTGGTCTCCGAGATAGAGATGAAGAAATGCGGCAGCATGAAGGCGCGTTATTGTTAATTCATATTTGTAGTGTGTATAGAAAGCAGATTAATTAACTAATATCGTTTTGTTTTGGGCAGATCGCGCTACGCGCGCAATTCTTGAAGCCGGAATTACTTTGTTTCCGCGGTAAGAGTCAGAGGGACTGCATGGTGTCCATCATGAACAGGAACGCGGACATGACGGTCCTTGATGCTGGTGACGTGTACATTGCGGGGAAGTAAGTGTTGGCCATGTCCTATTAGTTTCTTTCTGGATTATGGATCACTTGTTTGCTTTTATTTACATATATTGTGTTTTGAATTCCGAAGTGAGGTTAGAAAGAGGTCAAAACGGTGTGTAATACATGAATAACATTGATTTTTGTAACGCAGGGAATTCGGTTTGGTTCCGATACTGGCAGAACAGCAGAACCTCGATGGACCGTATTACTACGCCGTCGCTATCGCCAAGATAGATGACCCGGACACGGACCTTCTATTCGTTAGAGGTAATAACTATTTAATACTTTAATAAGTAAATGGAGGATCAAATTTGTTGATTCGTCAGGGAAATTCACCTGTCACACCGGAATGGGATTCGGTGCCGGATGGATCATGCCGGTCAGTTTCTTGCTGAAGAACGAACGTTTGAGGAACCACGGCTGCGATGGCGCGGAAGCGGCGTCGGAGTTCTTCCAGAAGGCCTGCATCCCCGGTGCTATGTCGCCGGAGTACAACTTCGGTTTCAAGCAGGACAACATGTGCGACCTCTGCCACGGTGGCAGCGGCAAGTTCTGCAAGAGGGATCATTCCGAGGACTTCTTCGGATTCACGGGAGCTTTCCGGTGAGTTGGGAAAACTGAAGTTGGTTCAGTTTAATGGTGGTTTATTCAACGCAACACTCAAATACAATTGAATGAGTTGTTCCTATAATATAATATGCAATAAATGATTTTACATTCTTGTAGTACTATTAAAATTACCCTTCTTTCATTAAATATCTGTTAAAACTCTTATGAAATAACCAGTAAACACCTATAACAGTGTGTCTACTGAACTAGAAAACCTGGAAATACTAGAATTAAACGCACTTGGTTGTTATTTTGCACTTAAGAAAATTGAAATAGACTGGAATTATTTCTTTAATCCTGTACATATTTTTACACGTAATAATGTTGTAACCTTTTGTTGTCCATCAGGTGCCTGGTGGAAGGCGGTGGTCAGATAGCTTTCGTCAAACACACCACCATCTTCGAAAACACCAACGGCGACAACACCATGTGGTACGCGCGCAACATGCTCTCCGACGACTTCCAGCTCCTGTGCAGGGACGGTTCCAGGGCCCTGTCCCACGACTACGAGACCTGCAACCTCGGCAAGGTTCCCGGCAACGCCATGGTGACCCGCGGCGACAACATGACGGTCATCGACTACTACGTCAACCTCTTCATGTACGCGCAACAGTATTACGGCAGCAAGGGCGAAGAGGATTTCAAGTTCCGCATGTTCGGCTCGGAGTACCCGTACCACGACCTCATCTTCCAGGACGCGACTCAGCAGCTGGTGCCGGTGCCGGAGGAACAGAGGAACTACAAGACCTACCTCGGTCCGGAGTTCGTCCTCGCGGCGCAGACCATCGATTGCACTGCCGGTTCGGGGACTTCGCGGTACGGCTTCTTGACGGCGTTCGCGGTTACCGTCGCCGTTTACTTCGCATTCTGAGGAAGGTAAAATGTTAAGAGGACATTACATCTAAAAAGAAACTACATTCCAAGACTCCTTGTTCATCTGCCGTGGACGGCGAACGACGGTGTATTTTTGTATATGTGGATTTATATTAGGTTTATGGGTTTAGATTGGTACGGTCTATTTTACTACTTAACTTGTCGTAATTAGAGGAGGTAAGATCTGATGCATTCCGTCCATTTTATCGATTTTACCAGTTTTATCCATTTTCTGAGTGTAAATAAGTAAGTAGTAGTATCATGACGAGAGATTAATTTGGGCGAATCTCGCGACGATTTTTATACCGAGCCGACTTTTGGCACAGATGTAAACTCGTTAGTAAGTAACCACACCACGCAAATATATAATGAATTCCTTTTATAATAGTCACTAGTTTGTTTCAACGGTTTGTTTCGACGCGAGGCTTATCAACGTGTTGCTGGACTCCGCGATGTCGGCGATGGAGACTCGGCCGCGTTGCCGGATGAATCTGGCGATGCTTTCCAGTTCTTCGGCGGTGATGTAGATGAACTTGCCACGGTCGTCGATGACTCCGATCAACGTGCCGTCTTGCAAAAGGCTGTGAACCCTGTCGATGGCCTCCTGGGTCTTCAGGTTGAACCTCACGGCCAGATCTTCTAGCACGATCACTTTCTCGGACTGCGGATATCGGGACAATCGACATCCATTATACAAGCAAAAAGGTAAACTCAAAATCAGTCGTAGTTGACAGATTGTTTGCACATTGGTGTGGGTATGTTAATGCACGATGAAAGATAGTTCCTTTTCTGGAATCTTTGCCAGAAAGGTTACAGAATGGCTCTTGCACGGAACACATTATAGCGTAGAGATAAATCTCCAAGTAACCAGGCTCCCCTATCCATTAACATCTGCCAACTATGACTGATTTTGACCATAGTGTATCTTTTTCGCTAATGCAATTGAGTAGGTTTGGCTTCATTGCCTAGCAGTGTCCTTTCAAAGAAAGTCGTCGGAACTAGAAAACACTCGATTGCTTTAGTGAGGAAGATATTACAGCAAATTCTCTATATTAACAGCATAACATAAAATGTTGTCGTATCTAGTAACATGGTTCACACCATTTTCCGGAGCATATTTTGTAATATTTTAATGTCATTTGCGGGTCAGGACACGTAAAATATAAATGAAAGTTATTTCTATTGCAACCATTTTCCTATTGTAAATAATTGTAATATAAAACATTTCAATGAAAACTGGTCTTTAATTGAAAACAATCAAATTGTCCATTTCCCTAAGTTTTCATTGTTTTGGCAGTTTTTCATTATTTTTTATTTATCTTAAAAGTAAACACCCTGAGATTTCCTTCATTTTGTATTATCCAAAAGGTAAATTTCCTTAGTTTTCCACATATCCCAGGTTTCCCTGAGTGGTGTGAACCTTGTCTAAGGGAGCTTGCTAATATGGGAATTTACTACTTCATTTTGCATTACACAATACAATATAATACCTTGATATATTCCACAAATTTGGTGAGCAGGTCATTTTCCTAGAATTACAAAATATATGTACAGCACACCAATCAGAATGCGTGGATTTACTCTGGATTTATTATTACCTCCTCGTTGTCCTTCTCTTCGAAGCCCTCGGATTCAACTTGGAAGGATTGTTTGAGCTGCAGGTACGTCTCGTGTTCCCTCTTCGCTTTCTCTTCCCTGATCTTTTTAGCTTCCTCCTCCTACACAATGGTAACATATAATACTTCCTTGGTTTAACCTAATTTAGAAGATGGCACAAACCCTCTTCATCTCTTCTTGTTTCTCGTGTTCTTGCTGACGTCTGCGTTCTTCGTCCTCCTTCGCTTGTCTCATCTTTTTCTCTTCCCTGTCTTGCAACTCTGCCTGATGGTGGAAATGTACCAAACATTAACCAGTACTCTTATTATACCAATCATTTTCCCATTTGTTGAGTTTGTACTTCGCGTTGAGCCCTCTTCTCCGCTTTCATTTCTAGTTTTCGTCTTTTCTTCACACCGATCTTTCCTCCAGGGAACACGATGTCATCACCAGCACCTCCATCGTCTTCCTCATCATCGCTGCCACCTGAAATCACAATTTCACATTAGTACTGGTAAATACCTTTATAGTAAATATAAAATGCATAAAATTAACTTAGGAAAAAAATATCTGTTGTAAAAATTAAGCTGCGTACTTGAAATTAAAAAAGGGGAATTTCAGTATATTTGCTTAAGGACGTCGTGAAAGTATTGTTTCACATTTAATTTGTAACCCAGTTAACCCCTTCAGTACCAATTTGTTAGTTAAAAACATTAAGATAAAAACTATTTCAATTGTCAATTTGGGGTGCCATATGTCTTCGTTTGTTTAAGGAAAATACTTATTCGGCTTTAATTCTATCAAGTTAAAGTATGGAAATTAGATGGGTTTTGAAATATCTTTGCATGAGGAATGCAGTGAAGATCGGCCTCCTTACGAGTTCAGAGCCAATCGCCGTGGAATCTTGAAGGAACTAAGCGTGCGCGTTGGGTAAGAGGCGCGGTCAGGGCGGAGCTTCGCTGCACTCACTTTGGCGATCGAAGTCCGGATCGTCTTGCGGCGCATCTCGTCGTCGCTGTTCTTGACGAGCTCTTTGCGCTTCAAACCTGGACCGAACTTGTCTGGCTCCGGCAACTCGACGAGGACCCGCTTGCCTATTTACAGGAGCCTGATCGGGGTCCCGTAGCTCATCGGAAGCTTTACCATCGTCTTCAGCTGTAAGTTGTCATCGAAGTTTACATGTGGCGAAAATGAGCTGGCATATGTTATTACCTGTTCGTCGACGAAATATCAGCGATAATATAAATGAAATGACGACCAGGGCTCCTGCAACCGATAAATACAGTATTACATCGCTCATGGTTATAAATTAAACCGTAAACTGCCTTCAATAAATGTAAAAATTTCTGATGACCACAATCTTTTCCAGACGATAATTTTATAAGTATCGATATTGCGACCGAAAGATCGATCTGCGCTTCATTTTAAGAGTATGGCCAAGTTAGATTTGGACGCCATTTTGATCGCTTTCTCTATGGAGGGTGTGGCTAGAACGCGGTTTCTGATTGGCTGGTGGGGCTACACGTTATTTGGACGCCATCTTGATGACTACAAGAACAGGTATGGTACGCCGTTTACTGCAAAAGTGGACGATCGACGTTCTATCGTTTGTTCAAATGCTTGGCATCCTTTTGACATGAACGGCGTTCCATACAAAACTCTATAATTTTGAGCCAATCGGCGCATTGAACGGCCATAATCTCAAATCCTTGCTCAAATGTAGAGCAGTAGTGTTACGCAATTTGGCGCCGAAATATTGTTCTTGCGTGAAAAGACAAGGTGAAAAGAGTGATAATTTGAGGGGCTTTTCGCTGAATTTATGACAGACATGGACGGGGAAGAAGGCGATGAAACAATTGATGATACGGAGGGAACGATGGAAGAATTTGAAGAGGAAGTTCAAGATGAATCGGAACGGCGACTTATTCGGGCAAGATATCGCGAACTTATCAACGATTCAACAGGTATAAAATTCCAAATAACTTTCTGCTTTCACTATAAATATGACTATAATTATTTGCAGAACAACGTGAGAACGTCGGTGTTCTGTCTGGCAAAATCAGCGAAGCAAATCGTCTCTTTGAGCAAGGTTTGGTCATTTTATTATTACAAATTTTAGGGACATGCTGCCCAAGATCAGCTCATTGCCAAGATGCTGCCATGTTATATTATTCCAGAACTTCCATATACTGTCATAGATTGCAAGATAGATTGCAGAACATTTTCAAACCATGCTGGAGTAAAATATTCCCATTTTTACTGCAATTTGACAGAAGTTTGATCTCATTGTGTCAAATCTTAAATTCTGTAATTAAACATTTATAGTCTTGAAGACAGAAGTATAAAAATTGTTAAACGACGTTGCCTAATTTGTCTAGCAATTGCAAAATGTTATGTTTTGTAATTATTTAATTCTGGTTTATCCTTATTATTGCATCTATTAAAATATTGCAATGCGGCTGTGAATTACAAATGTGTTTTGCAACTGGATATGTGCAAGTTTGTTTATTCATTATGAACTGTAATTGAACCAATTTGTGGGTTTGTTGTTATAATTAGAACTGTCATAAACTTGCAATGCAAACCAGCAATTTTGAATTAAATCAATTCCAGATATTGGGTAAAGTGAGAGGTTTTTATCCAAATCGAGAGCCAAATCTGTGTAAATTGAAGTGCATAACATGTGCAAAAGCAAGAATATATAACCGTGTTGTATTGCAGTACATTGCAACCAGTTTTGAATGTACACTTACAATGGATAAAATATGATTTTTACTTAATAGTTCAGATGGCCCGCGAAGCCCGGTTGGATTCGCAAGTGATGAACGTCTGCGCCGCCGCGGTCACCGAGAAAGCCCACGCGTTGCACACCGGTTTCATGCAGTTCAGCAATTCAATGTTCTTGGACAAAATTGTAAGTTTAATATAACCTCCTCCAGGTTCACGACGTTGTAAAATTATATCCGAAACGCGTAGAAACAACGCGCCGCCAAACTTCGCAACGACGAGACTGCGAACGCCGACGCTCCGTTGGCCGCTCAAGACTGGGTTAACCTCGGTAAAGATGCGTCCTACTTATTCCGCAGAGCCCCATCCTTCCATTTCATGTATGGTCTTTTTGGTGTTTGCAATCTTATCGATCAATAACTGAACGGTGCGGTTTTTGCGGCGCGAAGGTTGGGCACGCTGCAGTCTGAACAGCCTCAACGGACCCCTAAGGCCGCGAGGCAGAAGAAGGCCACGGTTGACCCTGGAGTTGCGAAGGCCACAGTGCCCGATAAGGTTAAAGAGATGGGTAAAAGCGACCAGGAGACCACCACGGAAGAGGTGGAACGGGTTCTGGCCATCCTCCGAAGACTGTATCAGCGGCACGGTGCGTATCGCGGCGTCGGTCGTAGTGACTGGCCTTTTGTACTATGTTACTATATAATAAATTACACTGTATGTTATTGCAGGACAGCCAATCTGTTACTTCGAGTTTGTGATGAACCCGAATTCCTTCGAACAGACGGTTGAGAATATATTCTACGTAGCTTTCTTAGTCAAGGTGAGCTGGTTCGCTTTAATTACAGTCGGGCCTCGATTTAGTGAACTCGTTCGTTTTACAATTTTCACTCAAATTGAAGTTTATAATCAATATTTCCAGTTGTTGAATACTTTTTAGACAAAATTGAAAAATGTATTACGTAACGTTCCATCTACGGACGGTATAAAGTCACAACTTGCAAACATTTCAAACTTTAAACCAATTTACAGTATACTGTAGGTTCATACTACTCAGGGAATTTGATATAAATATATAATATGCAATTTGAATGCGTTTTAAAATAAAATTAATTCTAAAAATGGGTGTGATAAAACTATTTTAACCTGTATATACATAATACGCTCTGGGGACTTAACCTAAGTACTCTGGAAAACCTGGAAAACTCAGGGAAAAGGAAATAACAGATTGGTATGAATCATGGTATTGGACGAATGAATAAAGTGATGTTTTTAAGTATATGTAAGTTCACAAAATAGATGTCTGACTGTACTTTTAAACTTTGCGAATGACCATATACGCCGATTGTGAAGGTACGATGGTAATGAGTGAATTTTCTTTCATCAGGATGGACATGCCAGTGTGTCGTTGGATGATAATGGATTGCCCATCATCGGTATAATGACTAATGCTAATGTTAGTTATAGCTACGGTTAAAATTTTCTGAAATGGCAATGCAGAATATTTCGTTTATTTTAGCTCCAGTTATGCAGAACGACAGCCAAGCTTCTTTGGAAGATATCCCGACTCTCGAGTTGGCAGTGGGAATTTCAAGACAAGATTGGCAGGTATAGTATTATCGTTTTCAAAATATTTTATTATTATTGAACGTAATGTAAGTGTAGTTTAAACATGCAGTAGCATTTACTAAGGATCGTTTCTCTAAAATGTTTAGGATATAGTGCAAAATTTCCAGATTCAAAGAGCACTGATTCCTCCGAGAGATTAGTTTTGTTTACGTGAAGGCTTTCTGTATGAAACTTGTATATTTTGTCATAAACATTAAATACCTCAGCGTTTTTTTGTATTATTCTGATTTCAAAGTCTGTATCATTTTGTGCAGAAGTAAAATTAAAAATGAAATACTTATATGATTGAGATATTTAATAACATAATAACAAGAGTGGATAATAATAATGATTGAATTGGAAAATGCATAAAAGAGTGGCTAGGAGTGGTGTAATCACTTAAAATTTATGCTGCACAATGTTAAAAAACGCCCATAAATGATGTCATACTTTTATGGCTTTGAAGGGTGAGCTGCATGCATAAAATAAATTATTTTATGACGTAGGGAGGAGGACCAGAAAATGATTAATGATGTATATGCTTCAAAATATTCTTTAAGTGTGTAAATTAATATAAAGTAATGCCAATTATATTTGTGTAATGTAGAAAGCAAAGTATTGGCAATTATGAATAAATTCACGACTTGACAGTCATTGACAGTGTGATAACAGCGCCATCTGATGGCACGTGGAGTTTCAAACCAAGGTTCAAACCAATGACGTGTATGACGTCATCGTAAACAAAGGCAATTGCTTGTATAATACTATTTTAAAGACTGAAGGAGCATTTTGTCTTCCTATAAATAATGCTAATTAAAATCTCATTAGGTGCCCATTCATATTTAGGCGCCATCTTGATAGGCGTTATGATAGATATGGCACGCCGTTCACGTCAAAGCGGACCATCGATGTCCTATCGTTTGTTCCATACTTGTCATCATTTTTGAAATGAACGGCGTTCCATACGGAACTCAATAAGCGCTCGAACCAATCAGGTCCGCGAACGGGGTTGGCCATCATACTCATTTGTTGTCGCCGCTAGATGGCGGTCATAATCGGCCACGCCCCCTTGGCGACAAAACACGGGCGTGGCGAAGCGAAGCGACGGTTTGATCGGCGGCCGCTTGGTGGCGCGTCGCTCCGCGAATCTTGCGAGCTCGTCATCCGAGTTCTTTTCGGCGATCCGAACGTTATCTCCTCGGTTTTGAGCAGCGAGGGTGGAACCGTCGCCGACCACCGTCATTTTCCTCGTTTTCCTGCTCGCCTTTCCACAAAGGTAAATCAATTACCCTTATTTTACTACATCGTGCGACAAACCGCCGAAAATCGGGCGATAATAGCGACCATTTTTTGAAAAAACCTCTGGTGACCGTGCGTTCCAAAATGGACCTTGTGTGAAATTGCGCATCGAATTGCAATAATAATTCGCGCTAACGTTACTACGCGGGGTTTAGGTGGCACGTTGCGTCGGTATGTTAGCATAGAAACGAAAATGCGGTTGGATAAAAGTGTCGGTGCGGTGTGGGTGACGAAAAACAAGCGAGAGAAAAGTAGGCCTAAAACCGGCGCCATCTTGAGGTGAATGCGGACTCAACGCCGATATTTAATTCGCCGTTTTGTCGACGTTTTCCGCCAGTATTTAAGCCGGATTGTATCCCATCGCAGTTACGTTGTCACATTGTCGGTGGTTTGCAGGGAATAGGTGTGTTGAATTGACGATTTAAGTGGATATTTGGTGTGTGCTGGTGGCAACGCCCCTGCCAGTCTTTCAAAAATCTCCAAACCTAAATACATTACCATTACCGCAGCATCTTGCTTTGCTAAGCATTTTAAAATTCCCGTACAGATGTTGCTCACACGGTGATCGCAGAGAAAAATAACCGGGGTTATATCTAAACTTTTTCACTGGGACACTAATTTAAAAATCATTAAACATGGAAAATGTAGGAAATTAAAATAATGTCATAGTAGTACCAAAATAATTCAGAAAAATTACGAAAAAGTCTGGGATTTTGCTTGAAATGTATGCAAATTAAATAAGGGACATATATTGCAGAATTTATTCGTGTGAAATAGGGAAGAGTCGTAAATGTTTGTCGATTTTTGCATATAAAGTAGTGCAATAAAATTTCCAGATAAAATATAACATAATACATACACTTCTTTAGGTGGAAAATATGAAATTTTGCTAATATACTCTTGATAATATATTCTGGATAATATCAAATGTTTTATATAATTAATGATGTTGTTGATTAAATGTTGTGAAATCAGGAAAAGTCACAAATGTTTGTATATTTTTTGTGAATATAAAGCAGTAATAAATATCAAAATATAAATCCAGAACCTTTTTTGATGGAAATCTGTAATTCTCATAATATACACTTTATGATATCAAATTCAATAGTAGTGATAAATATCTATGAATTAATGTTGGTGTTGATTACACTTAAAGTCTAGAAAATGTGGCCCTGAGATGAGATAACAATTCTGGAAAATGCTAAAATTACAAGAAATGTACATTAAAATAAAGATTTGCGAGTTTTATTAAATCATAAAATAGTAAAGACACAACTAACTGTAAATTGAATATACTCAAGAATGTTAAGTAGGGTTTTAAATAGGAATTGTCTTCATAACTTCATCTGAACTTTTTGTGTGGGAGTATAATTTTGCAAGGAAAGTGAAAAGGTTATGTTAGTGAATAGGAAAATATCAAAAGTGATTCGTATGTGTGAAGGTGTAGACATAAATAAGCATGATGCAGGTCGATATTGTATACGTATATAAAATCTATTCTATGCACGTGACAAACTCGCATTTTTATTTGGAACATTGGACTCGTTTGCAGTTAGTTTAATTACTATACATTTCACGAAACTAAACACACTGTTGTCTTAAATGTAATCAACACAATTGTGTCATTTCTCGTTTCTACCTGAGGAATTCCTCACCTTCAGGTGTAATCATTTTTATTTTCTTGTTTTATTTCTTCTTTTTTTTTGAGATAGGGGTCATAACAGAAATTTGCATTACCTAATTTCACGCGTTAATGTAAATCACTTGGATAATATACAGGGTTCAGTAACACTTTGGGAAACCTAGAAAATAAGAAGGCAACCTCTGGGAATTTATATTTTGCTAAAAATTAAAGAAAAACTCGGGGAAATTTTTATAAATATAATAATATGCAATTTTAATGCGTTTAAATTGGAATTATATGGAAAAATTGTTGCAATGATGGTACTAATTTAACCTGGATATTTTGCCTTTACACTAGAAAACCTGAGAAAAGTCAGTAAAATGGTAATGAATCACATATTGGTACGAATAATTAATTATTTTTTCTCCTTAAATCACACACAACTTTTGAAATATGTAACAATATTCCTGAATTCAATTGAAAACTTTGTTTAAATGTTGATAAAGTAATTACTTTCAACACTGATAAAATTTATCAGTTTGCATGGAAAAATCTCCGTACATGATAGGAATGTTACAATGTACAAATTGTCAAGGACCAGGTTATTTGATTAAGTATATTTTATATACAGTGGTGCTGTTATATAGGGAAATAAGTTGTCAATATGGCACAACAAAATTACAATTCACTAGGAAACTTGTAAAGTTTGAGAATTTAGGGAAATTGTGGGAATTAAAAATGTAAATTTTAAACATTTGGGATGACAGTAAATTGTGATGTCATAAATCTTCTTGCTGGATACGGAAATTAAAGCTATTAAAACTTATGCAACAACGTGAAATGTTAGTTGAACGAGTTAAACTGGAAAAGTAATTGGACTCGTTTTAAATGAAAAATACAGAGTTTATTGACGCCTACTGCAATAAAAGTTATGTTATTTTAGTCCATTACAACATTTTCATCGTTTTCCCTGTATACAAAGTATTACAAAAGATATTACAAAGCGCAGATAATTGTTGTATTGATTATGATACACCCTGGTCTGTGTGCAATATTGAGATAAGCTTTGGTGTAGGTGGATTTATATAGCATATAGGGTTGTCCATTGTAAATCGAGTTGTTTGCAAAAAAGCAACGTCACAGATCAAGGTTGGATGTTATCCAAAAAGTTAACGTACATGTACATACAACAAACACCCTTTAAGTCTCTTCTCATTGCAGGTTTGTTTGCTTTATGGTTTTCTATAGCCCACGTGTTGATGCGAAAACAGTTTGCAGAAGAATTATTATTATTACACCAGTCCATAGAACAAAAGTGTGAAATGGTTACATTATGAGCAACGAGGAATATTCTGAATGTTTTGGCAAAATTCAGTAGTTGCAATAAAGGTGAAGTGACATGGTGTTGTAAAGTACCCTGAAAATTAACCTATGTGATGTTACCATGTGTTGCAACAAAATCTCACTAGGAAATTAGTAAAAAAAAAGTTATTATAAAGGAAGCGATTCTCTTAAAGGTGAACTGACAGGGTTTTGTAAGGTACCCTGATAATTGGTTTGTAAGTAGCTATTTGTATCCCTTATACACTGGCGCAACCAGAAATCCATTA
>JAQFZQ010000918.1:0-24632 GCA_034696005.1 Glomeris marginata
GTGACGTTACCATTCCTTTGCAGCGAAAACAGCGCTTGGCGCTACCTAACCTAACCTATTTTTATATACCTTGGTTTGGGATTAAAATTGCAAAAAATGACGACATCGTTCAATGAAAATTTTGAATAAGGAAATTGCACCGCGACCGCTACCGGAAACCGCTCCCGGAATCTGCATTAACGATGGTATCGCGGAACGATCGAACGTTCGATAACAAATGAAGTTGTGACATGATGAGAAATAGGGGTGCACGGCGATGATTAGGGAAAATAGGTTGGTTGTTTAGGTTTTGGGTTTCTTGTTTTTGACAGATACTTCATGAACGGAGTTTGCAGGGAAGGAAGGAATTGTCGATTCTCTCACGATAGGGTGAACGCGCAGGTTTCCAACGTTTGCCAGTATTACCTGAGAGGATCCTGTACATACGGAGACCGTTGCAGGTATAATAATATATAATAAATAACAATATACGAATAATAAAATAACGTATTTGATCGATGTCAACGCGATTAAACGCCGCTCATTTTTTGTGACCCACTTTGAAGGAAAATCATTTTAATGTTTTAACCAGTGGTTTTACTGAATATTTAGCTCACAAATCTTGAAGATTACGCGGTCAATATATCCATATAAATGGAAAGAATGGAAACACAAAACGGAAATACGTGGTTTGTAAGTGGTTGGAGTAGAGAACTTGACGTTGCTGGGTTGTGATGTTATTACTCGTACGTTAATTCCACCCGCATGTATATAATATACACATGTAACCATGGTTGCAAATGCAGTGTGACATTGTACGTGGCATTTCAGTGATTTCAGTGTTGACAATCTTATCTTCACTCAAATCGAAAATAAAACATGATTATTGCAGTTGGTGCTGCGTAGAGTGTAGCTAGTGAAGTATAGCATTTTTAATTGGAACAATGATGGTAGATTGAATTTTTGTTTAATAATTTTGAAGGTACGAGCACGTGAGACCTCAGCAGAACGCCAGGGGTGTACAGCAGAATAACCGCAACACCGCCAACAACAAGAGACCTAGTCAGCAGCAATCCGCTTCCGGGATGAACGCAAACACCAGCGGTCCAAGTCAACTGCCCAGAGACCACGCGACAACCTCCAGTCAGTTGTTTCCCAAAACGAGAAGACTG
The DNA here is from genome assembly GCA_034696005.1 of Glomeris marginata. Taxonomy (NCBI): domain Eukaryota; kingdom Metazoa; phylum Arthropoda; class Diplopoda; order Glomerida; family Glomeridae; genus Glomeris; species Glomeris marginata. The sequence continues at coordinate 1,152 of JAQFZQ010000918.1, forward strand.
TCTCTTATTACTCTTAGTTCTGTTTGATTTATAATAACATCTATTTTACCCCTTTTTAACAGACCATCTGACGGTGCTGAGGAAGGCGACGGCGCTTCCCGAAGTCGAAGTGGCACGTGCGACAACGTGGGCCGATGCCCCGGAATTCATTCCCAACGGTGGTGGTAATCGTCCGTTTGCCAATATGATATCACAAAACAATCTTAGATGTGTTTCTATATTTACTTAAGTGTGCATCACACGGAGTTACAGTTTTCTAATGCGTTTGGTCTAGGTGCTTCGCAGCGTGCTAAATCATACGCGAGCGCGGTGGTCCCGGTCATCGACGAAGACGCTTCGAGCAGCGAAGCGGAAAGCAAGTTGTCATCGTCGTCTGGAGACAAGGATGGTCAGTCGGAACTGGACAGCATCCTCTGCCCTTACGCCATCATGGGTGAATGCCGCTTCGGCGAGAAGTGCATATACCTTCACGGCGTGGCGTGCGAACTGTGCGGACAGGCTTGCATGCATCCCACCGACGCCCAGCAGCGCAAGGGACACCTGGAGGTACCTTAGTGTTTTTACTATTATTACCGGGGTCAGGTTTTTATTTTACGATAATTGTCAAGGAATGCATCAAGGAGCACGAGAGGGACATGGAGCTGTCGTTCGCGGTGGCGAGAAGCAAGGACAAGAGCTGCGGCATCTGCATGGACGTGATAATGGAGAAGCTGCCTACCAGCGAACGCCGCTTCGGCGTGCTTCCCAACTGCACGCATGTCTTCTGCCTCAGTTGCATCAGGAAGTGGAGATGCGCCAAACAATTCGAGAGCAAAACCATCAGGTTGGTTGGCGTAACTTGGCAGTTGCGCGGTTACAAAACCGGGTTTCGTAACTGAACGCCTTCCGCGCAGGTCGTGCCCAGAGTGCAGAACACCATCTGACTTCGTCACGCCCAGCAAGTACTGGGTGGAGGCCAAGGAGGATAAGGACCGTCTCATCGAAAACTACAAAAAGGCACTCAGGTATTTTAAATTTGTACGCTAGATTTATTCGGTCAGTCAGGAAGTACGTCGCGCCGTGCTATTGTCTTTTTGAATGCGGGGTACAACCTGAGTGGAATTTTAATGTATTTAGCTTGAAGCCTTGCAAGTACTTCAAGCAGGGAAGAGGAGAGTGTCCCTTCGCCGGAAACTGCTTCTACCTTCACGCGTACCCCGACGGCCGGAAAGCGGAACTTCCTCCGCCGCAGCCCCGTCGCAGACGCACCGCGGAAGGAGACTGGGAACAAGCCCAAGTGGACACATATTACCATTCTTTGTTATACTTAGTAAAGATGGGAGTTTGACGTAAGAAGGGAACTAATATATTTGGGCACGTGGTTTTTGTTCCAGCAAGTATTCCTGTGGGATTTCCTCGAGGAGAGGGACAACCGTTGGTTGCTCTACTTCGATCTGGATGATGAGCTGGATAGTGTTCTGGGCATCTTCACGGATTCCGATGACGATAGTCTAGATTGGAGCGATTACGACGATTACTACGACGACGGTGTCGAAGTGGAGGCTCTATGAAAAGATATAAACCAGGGAACCGGAGGGAATGATGGAGGAGAGAAAGAACGTTGCCGTCGTCGTCGTACGTCACACTTCTTCCACGCAACGCAGAAAAAGTCCACGTTAAACTCTTAGCTTTCTTTTCCCTTCTCGAGAAAAAAAGCCGCGGTCCGAGTTGTCCGACGTCGCGTAATACGGTTGGAACCGAGAGATGGTTTTGTCTGCAGCGTTGTGGCGTGATTTTATATATACAGAGACGTTTTCTTTTCTCTCTCTCTCCCAATAGACACGAACCCTTTCCAAAACTTGATTCGTGCCGTGAGGTGCTCGACCGGTCATCGTTCACCGGGCCGCGCCGAGGAGCCGCGCGGCAAATAATGGCAATACACAAAAGTGCTACTACACGTAGAGCTGTCGAAGGTGTGACTCACATTTCAATAATAATAAGTAGAGAAAATGGAGAAAAAAATAACGGTGCCATGATCTTTGTATAGTCGGTTTCAGTGAAATGGTTTCAGTACGGCTTTGAGTGTGCGATCCTCAACGTCGCGGTGTCCGCAAACCTCAACTTGCGCGAGTCGTTTTCTATCATCGTACTTTTCGTTGATTACGCAGGTACAGAAAACGAGACGTATGAGTTGCTTTCATGTTGTACGTCGATGGGTGGGATATTTGTTTTCGGAGAGTTCTGGAGTTGGAAGAAAGGTGGTTGAATTAATATAATGTGACGAGCGCAAGGTGGGACCGCGGAGGACCGTGATGGCGAATGTTTTTTGATGGTGTACTCGATGTTGATGCGTGCGTACCCGTTGCACTTGTCCGTTGTTTCCAATCTGACGTTTTCGCTTCGAGTTTACTTAACGGGTGGTGTAATTAGAGTTTTAGTCTTGCACTGCCCTACTTGTATACCTACAGTACCTGCGTTTACTAATCGGAGTAAAGTTTTGAAGCGCTGTCAGGAAATTAAAGTGCATTTCAATCCAAGTAATCAAGTCTCAAATGTAATAACTGGTCATCAATAACTTGATATGTTATGAGAATATACCATAATTTTTATTGTAAATATTTAATGCCCATATTTTATTTGATCATATGGCAATCGGCACGAGAGTTGACATTCCAGTTGTTCAGATTATGACATATGCTACTCTCTAAACGGTGCCATCTGGTTGGCCCAGTCAAATCCTGGTGTACGAATTATACAGTTGGCACCCTGTTTAGAGAGTAGCATTACGTCATAATCTGAATCTGGCAACTCTTGTTACGATTGCTATACAACTCCTGTAGATAAAGCGTCGTTATTTTTAGTTGTTTTGCTGCAGTTTTATTGGAAGCGTGGTAGAGGAGAGAACTCGTGGCACGATCGTTGAGTGTTTCGACTTCAGTAGCATATTGAACGAAAAGGAAACAATAATATGGTGTTAGACGTTGATTTGTACCGTGCTGATAAAGGTGGTGATGCTGAGAAAATTCGAGAAAACCAAAAGAAACGATTCAAAGACGTTGGGCTAGTTGACAAAGTGGTTGACGCGGATTCGAAATGGAGAAAATGTGAGATTCCAATTTTCCCTTTCAATATATATTCTTCATGTTTATTTCATTCATTTTTCTAAACTATTTCACAGTGAGGCACCAGGCTGACAGTCTGAAAAAGTTGAAGAATCTGTGCAGCAAGGAAGTTGGCAAAAAGATGAAGGTGTGATTCATATTGCATCATGATCTTCATAACCAGCATAACAATATACAAACACATTTTATTTTATAATCTTTCACTTGTAAAATGGTAATTTGGTAAATTCATTGTTAAGTCAGAAACATTATGTGGGCCATATTTATGTTTGTCATGAGTTTTATGAGAAATCATCAATACAATGTGTGAGAAATATTTATATGTGAAACTGTCTCAATATTCCTATAAAATGATATTGTAAATTGATATTATATAACTATTCTGTTTAAAGAATAAGGAAAAGGTTGGAGACAGCGATGTCCTCACCGATGACATCAAGAACAACCTTTACGTGCTTACCGTTGAAAGCCTAGAGGTTAAGTATGAATAAGTGTGATCATTTTTTTCTTTTCATACTTATAATAATATTACTAAATTGATATCTATATTTTGCAGGCTTTAACAGTGACCCAGATCAAAAAAGTGAGCTTACTGATCGACGAAGAAATCGCCCGGTGTTTGGACGAAGTAGCGAAATGGGAAGAGGAAAGAAACTGCTCTCTTCGAGAAATGGGCAATTGGTTGCATCCATCGGTGCCGGTCAGCAACAACGAGGACGAGAACGAAGTGGTGCGAACCCATGGTGACGTCACGACCCGAAAGAAATATTCACACGTTGATCTGATCCACATGATCGATGGAATGGATGGCGAGAGAGGGTCGGCCACTTCTGGCGGAAGAGGATATTATCTCCTGGTGAGAGCTTGCCGTGGCAATCGCTGATATCCATTTGATGTTTTTCTTCTCCAATCCAGGAATTGTTTATATAATGTAATATTATATCACTTGTACCCAGAACGCAGCGGTGTTCCTGGAGCAAGCTCTACTTCAACTCGCGCTACGCATGCTACACGCCAAGGGTTACAAGCCAATGTACACTCCTTTCTTCATGAGGAAAGACGTGATGCAAGAAGTGGCTCAACTGAGCCAATTCGACGAAGAACTTTACAAGGTGCGCCATCAAATCCTCCCGCAACTGTATTCAAATGTATACATAGTTTGCTCCTTGCTTCGCGCGCAGGTGGTTGGCAAAGGAAGCGAGAAGTCCGAAGAACAAGGCGTGGAGGAGAAGTACCTGATAGCCACTTCGGAGCAACCGATAGCTGCATTCCACAGGGACGAGTGGCTCCCGAAGGATTCCTTGCCCATCCGTTACGCCGGCATATCCAGCTGCTTCCGGCAAGAAGTCGGTTCTCACGGCCGAGATACGCGCGGCATCTTCCGAGTGCATCAGTTCGAGAAGGCAAGCGATGAGGGTTGGATAATGAACGTGCAGTGAATATTTAAACAGATTCGTTTATGCACAGATTGAGCAGTTTTGCATTACGTCACCGTTAGAGGACAAATCGTGGGAGATGTTCGACGAGATGATCGGTAACGCGGAAGAATTCTGCAAAGCGCTGGAGATACCGTACCGCGTTGTTAACATTGTCTCCGGTAAGCAGTGAACCAGAAAGTACGCCACACTGTCTCAGATTTCATTCATATTTTTGTATGGATAGACACATGTATAAGATGAGAACTTTTGCAGAGTTTCCAGATTTTTGGGCATTTATTGCCAGGGTTGCGGAATTACGAAGAAATACTGAAACTCTGGCAATAAACAAAAGTTGTGTACTCTGGTTGATTTGATATGGAATGACCCTGAAGTGGCAATGTAGGTATTATACAAAGACATTGTTTTAATTCCAGGGGCTCTGAACCACGCCGCGTCGAAGAAGTTCGACGTTGAGGCATGGTTCCCGGGTTCCGCAGCATTCCGGGAACTTGTTTCCTGTTCCAACTGTCTGGATTACCAGGCACGTAGACTTCTGATTCGCTACGGCCAGACTAAGCAACTCAACGATAAGGTTGACTACGTGCACATGTTGAACGCAACGATGTGCGCGACCACGAGGACCATCTGCGCCATTTTGGAGAATAACCAGACCGAGACCGGCATTAAAGTGCCTCAAGTTCTGCGTCCCTTCATGCCTCCAGGTAATATACGGTGAGGTTGACAAAATGAAAGGTCTGTTCTAATGTTTACATTCGCGTCTTGTCAGATTTGCAAGATGAGGTCCGGTTTGTGAAACCAGCACCGATCGAAGAGCAGGAGACGAAGAAGCAGAAGAAGCAAAGAGAAGGTATGGAGAAAAAGAAGGAAGAGTAAAGTAACAATTACTACATATTTCACACCTTTTTTATTGTATGGCTAATCAAGTGCTTAATGAAATTATTGATGATATTGGGGACAAAATGGTATTCTTTTGGCAATTCTTTACGAATCACGAGACATCATCATCGCTGTCCAATTCGTTACGAAGTGCCAGATCTTTCATCTTGTCCTGTAGCTTTCCCAGTTTGTTGCTGCATGATTCCTGCAGTGCCATTTTCCCAGCAGATTCCAATTCAAACAAATCCAACCCAACATCTGCTTTCGTTATCGAAATCTGCGTTCAGTACATTGAGAGAAAAAAAAGTTAAAACTTTGAAATTTGATTTGATAGTTCCCTGCATCGTTAAATTACCTTTCTCAATGCTTTGGCCAGAGAAAGAAGATCTTTTGAACTGGATAAAATAGATACACGTAACTGTCATTTAAATTATATCAAAATACATACAGGGTTCGTAAAAGTCTGCGCGAACACTGTACGCAACAAAAGTGATTATTAATTTAAATGACATGCCTCAAATACTGCGCCCATATCAAGTAGTCCAAAACATAGATTTCATTTATAATGTAGTAGTATTCACTGGTTGACAGTGATTTATGTATGACCAGGAGAGCTTTGACAACCCCGATCGGTCCACCAAACTCTAGTAAATCAGCGGTATCTTGCAACACGGCTATCGCCAGATCCCAATGCCTGTACAGTGGGTAGCACAGACTTCTTCTAACCGATGAAACTACAACTTCTGTCAGTGACCTGAAACACTAAAAAGCAATTCACATTTGACCACTGCATGGTTACAATTACGGTTACACAATAGCAATTTTTAGACTTGCGTGAAGCCAGGATAGCGTTGCGCTCAGTTTGCAGATGTTCCAACTTGTTTCAACCTGGAGGATATTTCCATATTGATTACTGGGTTCACAAATGCAATGGTACTTAGAAACAGAGATCAGATACAGACCGTCCCTTCACCGAACGTGGTCCTCCGGTCGTAAGCGTACGCGAAGAGCACATCGACCAGACCTAACATGAGGGTTTGCGTGGTGGTTGCATCCAGGAGATGTGTGGGAATGTAATTATTAAGGATGGTTTCAATATTAATGTCAACCTCACTACTGGCAATGTTCAAGGATATATTCTCGCTTCGGTAGACTCGCCAACTGCCCACGTTCCTCTTCGTCGAAAGACACTACGAATGAAGTTATAAACGTTAACAGATGCTCTTGTCATTTTATCACTGAATTTGAAATTGGTCATGGAAATCCTGGGAAAGTAACACTAATAATTACTGTTATTGGGTTCTTGTTCTTTCCACCGTGTATTGAACTTGAGGATCTCTTGGGTATTGTCGTCTTCGTATAAGTCAGCCCTTGTGAGAATGGACCACATTTAGTTTTTAAGCTAATTTCATTGTATTTTGAAGGGACATACAAATAATGGTCATCACTGAAGTGATTCCTCTCGTGGTCCAATCGCTCTTGCGAACGAGCCTTTTTGCTTTTGTCGTCGGGGTCCTTGACGTCGACCGCATCGGGAAGTTCTCCCTTATTTGAAATACGTATTATAGTGTATTTTTAGACCAGTTATAACTTTAAATTGAAACTATACTTGTAGCCTTTTGAATATCCCTTGGTATTTATTTGCAAAACCGTACTTTGAGGTTGTCGTAACCTCTTCGTCAACGTATACCTCTTGCTCCCATAACCATTCGTTGTCCTCTGCTATTTTATCACACTGAGCACCAGCTGTCATTAAACTTCCTTTCATTAATTAGTTACAATAGGTAACTAGATTACAAATTATTTTATATTTTAATTTGCATTTACATTGATCTGTTACAATTTCTTCATTGATAACTTCAATTTGTGCAGTGTTTTTTGTTTTCTGCGGAGTAAGAAGTTTTGTGAGCATTTCCAAGTCGGAAAATATTTCTCCAGGGTTTGATTTAGGGATTTGAACCGTACATAATCCTGGAAAATAATAATGAGGATTTTTAATTTGTCATTCAACTTATTTAAAAATACATTTAATTATAACCTTCTTCAGAGTTGTATGTCACGGATTCTGTGCCATTATCAAGGAGTTTTCCGGAAAAATTCAATCTGTATTACAGAAAAATATTACGTGATTGTAGTTATATTTTAAGTTTGGCGCTGTTTTATTTATACCTCAAATAATACGGCTTTGCGTAAAAAATGAAGTTGTTTTCTTCTATGTAAATTTCGCCTTCTGCCAACTGAAATACGAAAAACTATGTCAATTTTCCTCAAAATGGATAATACCAGTATGTTAATTACCTTTCCAAAAGGTACACGAATTTCTAATAATAAGAAATTATCGTCTTGATTAACGCGAAATTTCGGTGTTAGCATTTTAAAAGATTTTAAAATACGCTGAGGTCACGTAAACTTCACGGAACAGCCGAAAGAGGCGCTGCGTGCCTTTTCCTCTTCCGGTTCGTTTCCAGACCGCGTTCGTTTCATCTAAATTTACCGGTAATAATCCGCGATCATCGTCGTTAATTTATTGAACATCGGTTTTATTTCACGTTTATACGGATTGTCAACGTGTATTTCATGCATAAATCACGATATTTCGTTTGAAATTGACCTATTTTCCAGTTGACGGCCGTTCGTTAGTGACGTGTTCTAAAATAGGCCTATTTATGTTTTTTCAGCCTAGTTGAAAACAGCATGGCGAAGTCGAAGAATCACACTAATCACAATCAGAGTAAGTGGTCTGAATTAACCTGTGGTTTCATTTGTGATGAATTAGAAATAATTGATGAAATTTAATCGTTAGATAAAAAGGCCCATCGAAATGGGATCAAGAGACCGAAGAATTTCAGAAATCCATCCATGAGAGGGGTAACTATTCACACTGTCTTTTAGTTAATTTACAGGATTCTTTTATAACTCGGTTGCAATTTTTGCCTTATCAGGTTGATCTGAAATTCCTGAGGAACCTGAAATATGTCAGGAAACACAACAGGATTGCTGCAGATGCGAGAAAGAAAGGAATAACGCAAACATCTACCGCGAAATCAGCACCAGTTGTATCATAAAAACGACGTAGAAATTGCGAATATTGGAAAGTAAAACGACATTTGTCAATTCTCATTTTTTAATCTCCATTCTAAATCGATTTAATACATGTGTACAAAATCCAAAAATTGGAGTTGGATCATCTACGGTAAGTATTTATTGCAACAGATGCGAATATGGTATACGAGAGCAAATCAATAAATAATACGCCTTTTATTTTTAAGATGAAAGTTTCAATAACTAAATTCAAACCTCGTTAATTAGACACCTGGATAATTCGTGGCAATTTAAAGTCCAATCTCCATAGACTTGCATGTTAAAAAACTCCCGCATAATTCGTCTGCAATTTTTAATCCTGCTGGTGACGAATTAACGAGGTTTGACTGTATCTATAAAATTCCTTTTAATGCATGGGATGATATTGATTTGCTCTCTTACATATCGTACGATATGAATCTGATAATTTATAGGCTATTTTAGCCTTTTAGAACATTGATTGTGACTTGTTTTTAACGTAGTCTATGGTACGTTGCGCTGGAGTCCTGTGCTGCATAAGTAGATTGACGGCTTCCATGATCCTATGTTCATTTTTCCTGAGGTACAGTCTCGCATCCATCTGCAGTGTTGCCATCTTCTCCGGCCTGATCTCATCGAGTGCTATGTCTTCCGAAAGGAACGGGTTCAGCCTGAAGTACGTTCCCTTCGGCATCAGGTCGCACAGCACCGTGTGCACGGCTTAAAAATCAAAACGTCAATTCGTAAGTCTCACTGACTATACAAAAATTGGCAAAAAGACATTGAAATACCTTCGGTGTCCGTGGCACTGTCAATGATCTTCATCAGCTTTTCCTTGAGGCTAGTGTAGTTCGACGACATTGTGGGATCACGATGGTCTTTTGGGTGTTCGTAACGTCCGTTTCCCAAAGACACAACGCAATGGATGCTTTCTGTGGGCCACAGTAGTTTAGATTCTTGTATAGCGAGGGCCGTGGGGTTGTTTATCATGATGCCGCCATCTTGGTGGATGAAATCCCCCATTTTGATCTCTTCGAAGTAACCCGGTGCGGCTCCGGAGGCCCTGATGCTTTCCCACAGGGTGCGGTCGTAGGTGCCCATGTACCGAGACCTGACTCGCGGAGAGTAGTCGTAGTTTCTGAAGAGGAAAGCTTCCAGACGTGGCTGGTTCACCACTGTTGACACGACCGCCAGCTAAACGTACATCAAGACGCTCCATCAATTCCTCCATTACGATCTGTTCTTAAAACGTCTTTGAAATTGGGACGTACCTTGGGACATTTTCCATCACGGGCTGTCTGGATGAACAACTTCTCTCCCAGATTTTCCCTGCGATGCAAATTTAAGGAGTTGGTTTAAAACTAAACGAACCCTTGTTGTTCGGAAGGAAATTTTTTTGAATCACCTGAGTATTTTGGCCCAGTTGTTGGTGTCGTAATACGCGTGGTTCAAGACAAGTTTGCTCGTTCCCCAGAAATAGCTCTGGTTGAATATCTCCGAGCCGATGTTCTTGTACAGCTTCTCGCAGTCGTCTGGACTTGCCGCAAGGGCCCCGGTGAGCAGGGCGATGATGGCACCGGTGCTGACCCCGCACACGAAGTCGAAGAGCTCGCGCACCGGTCGACCGGTCAGTTCCTCGAAACGCCGAAGCACCTCGATGGCCACCACTCCCCTCAGACCGCCACCATCAATGGCCAGGATCCGAACACCGGGACTTTGCGGCACCGGCACGTGGCCCAAGAGGGTCAACGCTTCTCTCACCAATCCCAGGACGTGCTCATCTTTGGTGAAACTTCTTAAAACTAGTAACCGCTTTACAGCCTTCTCCTGAAAATCAACCAATATTTTAGATGACTTATTTAACAATGTGGTTTTAAATGTAACAGGTGTTCGTACTTTTACGGCAAGGCTTCTGGTTCTCGGGTGGCTCTTGAGATGTTGGCACAGTTCTTCGACAGCTGCAACCGTGGAGTCTTTTGTGTTCGCTTCGGACACCGATTGCACCAAGAACCTGGTCTTGCTCACCAGACTTGCCTATTGTAAGTTGACGAAATAACTGCTTTTATTGTTCTCGTTCATATAAATTTGTTTCTTGTCACAGGTGCAACAATGTACCTTGGATGGAACCTCCTTCCGTAAGGAAGTTTGCGGCACGCGAGACTCCGACACTACCACATCTCCACTCGCAGCTTTGGAACCAATGTCACTGTGTGAACTAGATGTCCTCGTCAAGGACCTGAAAAGACTACCCAGATGGTTTCCGGTGTTGGAGATGATGTTGGACGCGGCCTCGTAAGTTGTACTGACGAATGTCGGTGATGGTGACTGCGTGGATGAGGATGGTGCCCTGGCTTGGTCTGCTAAGTACCGTGGGCCTTGGATTATTCCCGGAGTTGGCCGTGGTGTGATGAGGCGTGGTGAGCTGTTAAGTAATATTAGAGAGATTACGCATTCGGAGTTGCCATTGCCATCACCTGATGCAGATGTCCTTGGACCGTTGCCAATAAGATACTGTACTTGGCAGTTTCCGGGTTTATTGTTTACAATGGGTTAAGCAACTGTATCACAACTTTTACGAGGTAACAATCAATCAATAATACCGAATTTTAATTTAATAATTAATTGGTATCTGTCACATTGACATTTTATTTGACGTAATGATAAAATTTAATCACGTTTGGCATGCCATACTTTTCATTCATTCTGTTGCGTTTGACATTCTTTTATTGAGCATAACTATTTAGGAAGTATTATTAATGCGGAGCACGTAGGAATTGAGTACACGAGAAAGCAGTACATGGAAGGGATGATTTATACTCGATATGAATATTTTGATACATAATTTTTAGTTACCTTGACGTGATAAGACGGATATCGATTCGCTTCAACGCCATTACGGAGCGCCGTAGTAATTTTAATTACAAAGTCCCATTTTCCTCGCACTTTGGTCCCGTAGATGGCTTTGAAATGATAAGGGACGTGATTCCTCAGCTAGATGTTGTTACACTCGTTGTTTTTGGTTGACTGTCGACCGATTTACGCATGGCTTCGTCAGTCAGCTGCGATCACGCCACAGGAAACGTCATCGCGACAACAAACGTGACGTCATTGTGGGCGTATTGAGCGCCGCGTGGTGACGAAACCACGAGTTCACCCAAGGTTGAAATTTACCCGCCTGCCATTTTCAAGCAGTTTAATTGTATTTAATTTTCAAAATGAATGCAAATCTCGTAATGCGCAATACCAAAATGCACAATTTGGCACACCACCGATTGGTTTTTGTTGTATGGAACGCCACTGCTTGTTTTGACTCGAACGGCGTTCCATACAAATATCAATTACGTGATACGTCACAAACAGTAATGGCGGCTGTAGCGATCTAGGATTGCTGCAGCAACCATTGAGCCAAGCATTGAGATACGTATAAAACCTAGTTTATGCACATCATTGCTTATAGTGAAGTGTCTAGGAGACAGGTAAACAGCAGTAGCACAATATAATCGTTAAGATGGTGCGATATTGTTGTGTGCCTAACTGCAAAACCAGACAAGGTAAAGGGGTCAGTTTTCACGCATTCCCAAATGAGCGGGAAATCCGAAAAACATGGATCAACAATCTGGGGATGAGGAAGACAGTTTCAAAAAGCATGACCGTGTGCAATAAACATTTTGTGAACGAGGATTACTTACAACTGGATGGTATGTAAAATTGAAGCAATATTATGAATATACTTATACTTGATTTTGTTGCAACACTTGTTACTACACCTTTAAGTTTTTATTTTCCACAGGTTACACATACTGTCGTTTGCGGTTAAAGAAATCAGCAATCCCATCTATTAATCTGCCTAAATCAGCATTCCAATCTCGAAATAAAATTGGGGAACTGGAAAAGCAACAAGACATACCTATGGATATTCACAATCATGAAGAAGCAACAAACATTAATTCTTCATCTTCTGATGTAAATAATATTGTAATTATGTACGTTAATTATATGATGTAGGTATTGTTTAATACAGACATTTTATTTCTGCAATTATCAGAATGTGGTGGAGAATGATGCCTCTGAACTCGTAACTGTGAAAATTGAAGTTGATGAGGATACACCGGTTACTTTCACCTCATCTGAAGAAACAATGGCAATGTTACGCAAGGAAGAGGAGATAGTTGCACTGAAAGCTGAGCTAACTGCAAAAAACGAGGATCTTGAAATGCTAAAATCTTTAGTGACAGTGAAAAATGAAGAGTGTGAAAGAATGCAGTCGCAACTTGAAGAGCAGGATAGGAAAATTACAACGATGGCCGCATCTGCTTCCGCGGACCAGGATAACATCGCGGCAATGAAAACCAAAAATGAAAGTTTGACCCTTGAATTACAAAAGTGTAATCGGAAAATCGGGAAACTGACACACAATGTAAACAACATTACAAAAATGCAATTCACCATGGAAAGCTTGAAAAAGGATGATGCGCTGTTACAGTACTACACGGGCATTTCTAGTTACGGGCAGTTCACGGCACTTCTAAATTACCTCGTGCCAGACAAAGACACCACGAATATAAACTATGGAGTGTTATCTCCTCAATATTTACCTCTAGAAGATCAGCTGCTGACGGTGCTAACTAAACTGAAACAAAATTTCAGTTACAAAGATTTGGCGTTTCGGTTGGGAAAAAGTACATCGGGACTTTCCAGATTGTTCAATGTCTGGATAAACTTCATGTATTCACGCTTAGGGGCTCTTTGTTTATGGTCACATCGAGACGTGCTAATAGCAAACTCGCCAGAAGATTTCCTAACTGCGTTTCCAAATGTAATGGTTGTAATCGAAGGAACTGAATTGCACACGCAGAAACCTAGCGACGTAAAACAGAGTCAAGTGAATTCATCCTGCAAAAACAGCAACACTACTTTGAAAGGATTGATAGGTGTTGATCAACGTGGTGGAATTGTTTTCATTTCACCTTTGATGGATGGCAAGATAAGCAACAAGGAAATGATTAAAGAAAGTGGTCTACTGAGTGTAATTCAAGATAAAATACAGAACGGAGAGCTTTTGGTTTCCGATGAAATTATGACAGATAAACGGTTTAAAATTCAGGATATATTAGACGATGTACACATGTCTGAGGCAGATGTTTCGGTTTGTGCAAACAAAAATATAGCTAAATTTCGTGGTCATGTCAAGAGAGCAATGGCTAGAGTTAAGCAATTTAAGATTTTATCCGGAGGGATACCAATCTCATTTTTGGGATCTATTAATCAGATTTGGACCGTAACATGTTTTCTGGCTAACATGCAGCAGTTAACATTGTTGTCGAAGTGAACATGCCATATATGTTTATCTTATATTTGTAAATCGATGTAATAAACCATGACTTATTTACATCCATTATTTATTTCAGCAAATGTTTAAAATGTACAAGGGACAGTCAAAATGTTAGTTGCAATCATTTAAAAAAGTGATGAGATGCAGTGAAAACGCTTTTGGGATTTGACCTCGTTGAAAGTACATACACTGTGCAAATAATTAATGTTCACCAACGATTTTTTAATTTAAAAATACAATTCTTTAAATTTCTTCATTAATAGCGTCATATAATATGGTTAAGACAGCTTGCTCCGCATTTCTTCTCCGTTTCCCATCTGGAATTTGCTCGAGGAGTCCTGCCGCGTACGCACCAAACTTATCGGCCAGGCTGCGCTTGCCAAGTGCACTGCTAATTGCCCTACAAGAAAGGAAACACATTATTTAATACTGACTTTTTCAAAGATTAGCAACATCCTTACTGGCTAACTGTCTGCAGTCTGTCTAAAATGGCCACTTGCAAAGGTGTAATTTGTGCAACATGTGATGAGGGAGCTCTCTGCCTTTTACGCAGTCTCCAATTCCTTTTCGGAAAGGAGTCTGCAGGTGTTGACACACTTGATGTGCAGGGTGTCAAATCTGACGTGTCTGTCGATGTAGGTAATGTTGGTTCGCTAGTCTCCAAATCGACACTTTCATTGGATGATGTTGAAGCAAGATTTTCAACAGATTCATCTGATGAAGTGTCTTGCGATGAACTCGTTGCGTCTAGTTCCTCGCCGACTCCTCCATCCGGCAGCTTGACTTCCATGATGGTGAGCAATGATGTCTGTAACATTTATTGTTACAAGTGTTTAGGAAATGCAGTGAGTTTAGAAACACCTTGCATGGGGAGAAACACTGATTCAAAACAAAAATAGATTGATATATTTTATCACCTTTTTGGCTGAAAGTTCTAAACTACCTTGTTGGAACCTAATCAGCAAAATCCTATTCGTGTAAATAAACAAACTCTACATAATACAATATAACCAATGATATATAAAAATATAATAAATAAAATGTGTACCAACAAGAAATCCAAATCAATGCAAGAAATTGGCGGCTGCAGGCCTCTGATTGGTAATTGAAATGCCAGCCGTCGATTGGCTAAGCCGTTAATCCACCAATCGTACGCTCTGAAATCAGTCACGTGACCCACACCCAAGTCCACACGAAAGCGAATTTTGTTATGATAGTCGAACTATTTATCTGTCGAACTTTTAATGCTAATCACTAAAAATTTGAAACTAATATTCACTAAAATTTTATTACAGCATTTGCTTTGTTTGTAGACGCCCACCAATTGCAACACTCCTTTTGCGTCACGCCCATCCGAGTGCGGTTTCGGTAGAGCGGTAGTTGCGGTAGCGGTATTTTTTTATCGATACGCTATAAAAATGGCGTCCGATGAGAACTCGGCTGCGTTATCCGTAAGAAATTTGTTTTATTGGGTCGTGTTTTCGTTGAAATTATCATCAACTTTCGATCTTATTTGTTGTCTGTTTCACAGCGAGAAGAAATAGCGAGAAGTTTCGACATTTTGCCTGAAAGACAGGCAAAAATCGCCAGCCTTTTCAGCATGGACCATGAAATGAATTCTTATTCTAAATCGGGCGACGAAGTTTACTGTGTTTGCAGGACGAACGACACTAGCCGTTTTATGATGTGACTAATCTCTTTCAATTACGTTGAATAATATCTTTTACGAACCCTTATTTATATTGGGGTAATTGTTATGAATTTCAGTTGCTGCGATCAGTGCAACGAATGGTACCATGGGGAATGCATAGACATCACTGAAAAGCAGGCGTCTAAAATTAAAATCTACTTCTGCGAATACTGCAGATGTAAGTTCATATAAAACACCATATCCTGGATGAGATGTCCAAATGATGACATTTTACATATATAGCAAGGGATCCAGCCCTGGAGATAGCTTACAAGCAAAAGAAGGATGTGACAAAAAAGGCTTCCAGGAAGTACTACTACGATGATGACTACACTTGTGACAGAACATCCAATGCTGTCAGGAAGAGAACAGGAGGGACCAGGTCATCGAGACGTTGCGGTGAATGTGCCGCTTGCCACAGGACCGAAGACTGCGCAAGATGCGACTTCTGCAAGGTATTCATCAGATGAAATGAACACACCTGAAGTAATATATAACCATGTAATCTAATAATCCTAACCGTGGTTTCTTTGTTTCAGGACATGCGCAAGTTCGGTGGACCCAACAAGATGCGGCAAAAGTGCCGGTCCAGGCAGTGCATAAACTTTGTGGGTGACCATTCAATAAGATTTGTTACACAAGGTTTTTCAGAATTCACCTTACGGTACTTCATTTTGGATTCTTAGGGAGTTGTTATCCGGCAGGGTGCACCGGTGAGTTCCGCGTCTCGCGGCCGAAAGGGTTCCGACAGCAGCGACGAGGAGTTTACAAACGCTCAGGTGCTCAGAGAGATCAGGAAGTCTGAAGACCGTGGTAACGACTCGAGGTATAAGAAGAGTCCATCGAAAGCAAAGCATACCGGATCACGGAAGGTGAAGAAGTCGTTGTGAAATTTGTTTAATTACGTATACGCGTTCGATGATGAGCACCGTGAAATGTGTTGTAGTCGAAAGAAAAGAAGAGGGAGAAATCTTATTCAAGGTCCCGGAGAGAAAGGAAGGGAGGGGATGAACGGAGAGCGAAGGAACTCGGTCCGGTTCAGTGCAACGGACCGGGTTGCGTGTTCGCTGCGCGTCCCACGTCCAAATACTGCAGCGATGACTGCGGCATCAGGCTCGCCATGAAGTGAGTAACTCTTATTACCCCCAACACCTTAAAATTCGCAAGTACTTACTTTAGAAAATGTCCGCAGTCGCATGTACGAGATCCTTCCTCAACGGATACAGCAGTGGAACAGCAGTCCTTGCGCGGCCGAAGCGAACAACCGGCAGAAACTGGAAGGCATCCGACAGCAGCAGCTGAAGGCCAAGGAATCTTTGGCGGTGCTCGACAAGAGGGTCCACACTCTGGAGGAACTCATCCAGAGGGTGAAGCTGTTGCCGCTAGCCCCCGAACAAGATGTAATAACTGTTTTATTTGAGTTTGCGTAGGTAATAAGCTTGATGGTGGCGTGGTGATTTTCAGGCGATGGATTCGGAAGACGAGACGGACCAAGGTATCTACTGCGTGACTTGCGGTTTGGAAATAGGGACCAGGAACGCTTTGCGGCACATGGAAAAGTGCTTCAACAAGGTACGTTGTTGAAATAGGATGAAGTTGTCGTAATACCTGGTTGATACGTGGTTGCAGTACGAGAGCCAAACTTCATTCGGGTCGGCTTTCATGACGAGGATAGAGGGCAACAACATGTTTTGCGACGTGTACAACGCGCAACAGCATACGTACTGCAAAAGGCTTCGCGTCTTGTGCCCCGAGCATTGCAAGGACCCTAAGGTGGGTTGTGAACTGAAGTTTTGTAAGGTCTTATGCCATTAAAACTGTTGAAAGGAAATTATTGAGAATCAAAGAATCGGAAAGCCGTAATTTATAATCACATTTAGGTGAATGAAGATGAAGTTTGTGGCAGCCCGCTGATGACGGACCTTTTCAAAGAGTCCAGCGAATACTGCCGGGTGGCCAAGCGAAAATGCATGAAGCATTACTGTTGGGAGAAGTTACGCAGAGCCGAAATAGACACTGAAAGAGTCCGCCAGGTGAGATCCCCTCGACGAGTAGGCTCTTGTCCGGTTACATCACCCGGTTGTATTGCAGTGGCTGTGGCTCGATGAGCTGTTCGAGCAAGAACGTACCATCAGGATGGCGATGGCCAATCGTGCCGGTGTTCTGGGTTTGATGTTGCACTCGACGGTAAACCACGACCCACCTCTGATGATGGCGGAACAGCAAGCCGCCATTCAGCAAGACAGAACTAGCTAAAGCAGTCGGCGCGAGAGTTGAGACTCCGTGAACCGAGATTATGACGTACGCTACTCCCTAAACAGGGTGCCATCGATCTGGCTGGCCCAGTCCAAGAATCGGTGATGTGAAACTCCGTCTTGGAAGGAAATTGATCAAGTTGTATTTCGTTGATTCAAATTATACATTTTTACCAGCAAAGCGCAATGTTATGCCCTTTATGGTGTCTCGCAGGTCAAGTCAATCTCCAGTTTATTAGCATAAAAATACGTTACTCGATTAAATCTACATTGTTACGCACACAATCAATGTACGATGGTAACCTTCTAGGAATGGCCTCTGAACAAAGTAAGTGCGAAGAGTAGTGACAACACCGACGCGTAATACGGTATATCTGTAAATCCGCAGGAAAATTACAATATAACTACAACAGTTTGCGAAGTACGAAGGCCCTGGGAAGCTTGTCCGCATCCCGGCAGTAACTACGCTCCGCTACCCTCACCACATGTGAGTTTCACGGATCTCGCTGATGATGTGACTAGCGTCTTGAAGTGCCTGGAAAATAACAATGCCAATTTTACATGCTGTAGGTCACTCGAGAGGAAAGACGGACACCGAGGAGGAAAGTCACCTTTAGCATTTCGGCAGCTTCTTTACGCCTGGCAGCGATGTGTTCGGATTCCTGCAGCAAGTCTTTGAAATGGTCATGTTTATAAAGGTGAGTTACCAGCTCGCTCTGAAGGTTGTCCTTGACGTGGTTCACGAGGAAGTGCATGATGGCTTTAGGCACGGTGTCTTGGATATTCTTGCGGATGATTAGGAAGTAGGACTTTATCAATCTCTCTAAAAAAGAAAAATGATATTGCCTATTTAGAAAGAGAAAGTTGAACTCTCTATAAAGTAATTTCTAAACTTTTGCAAAGCACTTGTACTTCATTCGTGAACCGATTCACCCACCTATTACGTCACAATCACGTTGCTCCCTTGGAGAAAGTTTCCTCGAAGTCCGCGACGGCTGAAATTAAAAACACAAAGTTCACCATGATTGTCCTTTTGTTGAAGCTACCGCAAGACCCCAAATGCAATAATAAGTGTATACGCAAAAGTTCATCTTGTATTTGGGTTCTTGCGGTAATGTAGGTACAACGGCACCGGTCTTACTACTTCAGGCAGTAAGTTGACTGCTTTGTGTGGGCTCATGGGGTTTTTGAACTGATGGGTCGGCGTTACTAGAGGGCTGCTTTCAACGCTGGTGTTGCGGCTGACGGTGGTGCTCGCCGCTCCGGTCTGCATCAGGTTGGATAGCCAACCCGGTGCGCTGCTCAGATTTGTATTGCTGCCCCTGAGATCCGTGTTCTTGTGCAGGTTCAGCTGCAATACGAAGGTGTTCAAAAACATGTTCACGTTGGCACTGAGTGAAAAGTACAGGCAAGGAGCCTCACCGTTGTGACTAATTTACTTTCCTTCTCAAACGTGTCAGTTGGAGGCGGCATTGAGTTTGTGGCACCGCTGGAGTTGGTGGCAACGTCCTTTCTTGTTCTCGTTCTGTTATCAACTTCGGCGTTCTTGATCAGTGTTCCTACCAAGGAGGCATCGTGGAAATCTGGATGCTTGGTGTTGATGTAGGACAGTTCAATCATGACGAGATTTTCCACCTGTCGATGACCAAGCGGAAAGAACATGGACCAACGTGTTTCGACACATGCGTATCATCTTCAGGATGACCAATCTCCATTGGGCAGAATGGGATGAAAATACTAACCATTGAATTTGTCGGTGGAAGGAGCCTACGAAGCAGATGGGTGACAACGTCTATTATTCTCTCGTGGAGTTTCGGGAAGCGCAGTAGCTCTTGCTGCAAGGTCGAAGACACCAAAGTTACCCCGAAACCAATCGTACCTTCACGCAGAACTTAGAATCAGACCTGGATTTCTGTTCCACAGTGCTGGATGATTCTCTGCATTTCTTCGTGGACCAGTTCCACGCACCTCAAGCTCGGTTCCTCGAGACGACGGATCTGTCGTTTCACCAGCAACTCGAACGACACTTCAGGTACGAACAGTGCTGGTCGTGGTCCCTGCAAGTTGTGAAGGTTAACAACGTGCGAGGATCCTTCACGTTCAAAGCCAGAAACAGAAACCGACTGTTGCGTTATGAATGGCTGTCAGTATATCCAAGGTGCTCAGTCCTCCAAGAGGGTCTATCGAATCCAGGGTTCCCCGGAACGTCTCGTGGAAGATGTAACATATCCTGGCTCCTCCACACAACTCGGTGGTCTCTATATTTTTGGCAGTGCCTTCGATGGTTGCGCAGTAAGCGGATGCAAACTTCGTTATGATTTGAAGAAGAGTTTGGCCCTGGAACGTGAATTGTAAATTAATTACTGTGTTTAACCACCAACTGGACCAACTTGCAATTGCCTGGTCGTCCACGTGTTCCCCGTACGAGTTGAGGAGGCTCTGGAACTGCGACACCATTACGTTGACGCGGGTTTTCAACTCTGGTAGACAGTCACGGATGTGGTGCATCAGGAGCTGTACGGAATACAGGTTAAAGTTGGCATTTTTACGTGGTGATTCAGATAATGAATACCCTGTTCAGTGTCTTTGCCAGGTACGGAGTCCCATTCCTAGTGGCAAGCGAAGGATATTTGCGTTGGAGGAATCCTGCCTCATCCTTCTGGGCACAGTCGATAGCCTGGAAAATTTTGCAAGTTTCATCTAGTCGCCGTCTGCAGAAACCTCAACAGTTGAAGGTGTACCTTCTGATCCATTATATCCTGCTGCGAGCGGTTGACAACACCGATGATACCCAGCTTGACCGGAATGATCCTTCCGCACAGGACGTCGATGGCATCTGTTCCCGCGTCCATCAAGTCCAGTTTTGTAACAACTGCTAAAGTACGTCTCCCTGAAAAGAATACGAGCTCAATAAGATTTGACAGTGGACATTTTATCCTTGATTTTAGAAGAGAAGTTGGATCACCATCGGGGTCAACTTCTCGCGAAAGCTTCAAGGCTTCGGACGTGGCCAGATCGGTGTTGGCTGCGGTCACGGCAAGGATGATGGAATTGGGATTGCTGATGTACTTGAGGATGAGGTCCTTGATCTGGAATTCAATGTCGTCTGGCTGTTCACCCACCGGCACCTTTGTCAAACCGGGAAGATCCACGAGGGTCAGATTGACTACGCGGCCGGAGAAGATCTTCAAGTTTATTGGATCTGGGCATATTCCCTGAAAGAATACTCATGTTGGTGATTAAAGGTAAGTTAATAATGTTTAAGTTTTCACCTTGTTTCCACCAGCCATTCTTTCGGTCTCTGCTTCTATTTCTTTTCTTATATTGTCAAAATTGTCGTAAACTTTGTTTTTTGTGTGCAGAAATGATCCCCATTCATCAAGATCCAGAGTTCCTGCAATATTTAATTGTGTTTAGTGTACTGTATTATATTTCAAATGCATGATTGTGACATTTTATACCATCTTCTGCAGATCTGTGTTCCCGGTCATCTTTAGTTACATGGACAAGTTGCAAAACCAGTGGTCTTCTGGTTACAATTCCAGGTCCCCTGGGTAGAAAGTCACGTCCAACTACGCTTTCCAAAACAGAGCTCTTGCCTGAACTCTGGATTCATTACAGAAAATAATACAATGACATGAAATGAGTGGCTCAAATTGCATAATGCATATTTTATAAACTGACCTGAGTTCCAACTACGACGATCTGGGGCAGTTGGATCGCATCGGCCCCAACCGTATTGAAAACATCTTGCAGTTTGTTTATCACGGGAATCAACGCTTCCATTATTATATGTGCAAATATAAGCGATGGCCACTGTAGACCATACCGTTTTCCCTCAATTTAAAGAGAAGACCGGTCCAAATTCAGACCGATTGCGAGTAGTGCGAAAACACGGCGCTCCAACTCACGGATGCAGCCAATCGGCGGTCGAATGCGGCCGTTGAAAGCCCATCAAAAGCGATGTTGGGTTGGAAAGCGCAGCGATTGGCCCGTTTGAACCGCGTTTTACAAGCAGCGGTGACGTCATCCGTTATACATATTTATTGCTGCTTGCACTCGGGTGTCAAGGAGTTATCAATTTGTTATTGCGGTGCGATGATAAATTCCTTTATTTTTATTTCTACATAGTAAATAACAAGATTTTAAGTGAACACGGCGAATTTCATTGTTATTCGGCAAAAATACTTTAGGTGAAGCGTCTTTGAGTTCACTGTTCGCTGATGTGGCGTTGACGTCCTTGGTGACGTCACGCGCACGCGCAGAAAATTGTCGTTTTTTTTTTCGTAATCATATGGAGTTTATTGCTGAAGCTGGTGTGCGGGTGCTCATATGCTCGAGCGGTGATCGTCGTTATCAAACCATTTTGTCTTAATTAATCTCAGTTTGTGCGTTGTGGTTCGCACATTGTCGTTTCCTGAGTTGGAATTTGAGGTTGAAATCAAGAAATCCGTCGAACGACCGTCAGGTTTGTCACGTATTTTTTTTTTCGAAATTTCGCTCGAATATGTAACAAATGGCTTCCTGGAAATTGCTAGCTTCACTGGCGCCATCCGGATTGATTATTTCAAACTCGATTACCTATCGTTTTCCGCGTTTCGGATCCCATATCGTTCGGGGATAATTATCAGGAAAGAATAGCGCAGATTTTCAATGGAAAATGAGGAGAAAATGGCGAAAATCGAATTCAATGGTTGGGCTTCCATTTTAGAAGGCATCGCAACGGCGCGTTGCCTTGTTCAAATAATCTATATTTCACTGCGATTTTGCAACTGCCAATATTGGCATTTGCCAATCTTTGAACAGATCCTTGAGCTGATAAGGTTGCGTGGGAGATCATATAATACGGGGAAAATCCTTATTATGACGTTTTCATTTTCGTTTTGTGGCCAAGAGTGAAAAATATTTTTGGTTTAATTCCAATGTCACATTTGATGCATTTGTCGACCGTGATCCTAATCGATGATTTATAGGATAGATAACCTATTTAGATTGCATCTTTAAATAATGCCATATTTTAGAGTAAAATAATCACGATTGCCCCTTATAATATTTTTCTATTGGCTGCGGGAAAATGGGGAGGCGGAGCTAACGTTTATTGCTTTTATGGGAAATCGATTATTTACGTTAAATTCACTGAAAATCTTGGCGAAATTTGTTATATACGTACATACAGATTATACTTGTACCCTATTGGGATATTTTTTAGTCGAAGGATTCTGCAAAAAAAATGTTTTTATATAAAAAGGAAGGTCAAATGAAGGTCACGGGAAATTTGATTATTGGATCTTGATTGGTTGTTCCGTAGTTAATAATTATCCTGATGGATCTTGAAAGCAGTGGGGTCAATTGTTCAGGGGTTATTGTGAATTTATTTCGTGGCTGTACTGCAGCGCCATCTGTCGTCGACAGTGAGCAACATTACAACAAAATTACATAGATCTTGCTTTGTAATACCACAGTAATACCATATGGTAATACCATCCACTTTTGGTATTAAAATACTGAATAATTGAAATTATAAAGTTATTTAAATAAAACGAAATGAATAGGCACAATATAGGTGGCGCCACCGATTTTGTAGCCAAGTTGCAGGCAGGAAACCATGTTTTTCACCAAGATAATTGTCTTAATTTAATCTTAAACGTGCGGCATGGAGGTTTATTATTATGGAGAGGCAAGCAGAGCGCCATGGATGCAACCCCACCTCAAAGCCGGCAGGTGGCGT